>JACEEZ010009086.1:0-10241 GCA_016584305.1 Chionoecetes opilio
TTTTTTATCTTTTTCGTTATCTATAATTAAATAAAACCCTGCAAAAAGGGGGTTAAATAAAAATAAAACATCAATGGGGTAATTTTCCCATTGATGTTTTTTTTTATTATTTATATTTTCTTTTTTTGATAAATGAATTAGACCGCTTAAAAATTGCGTTGATAAACAAATAACATCATAAACGGAAAAATTCCAATGATCGAAACTCGAGAAAGACAGTGGTCGCTGGCATTTTTAAACTAAAAATTTGGTCTACGTTTTTGGGGTCCCGAATAATATTTTTCAAAAATTAATTTCGCGATAAACATGAGCACCGCTTTTGAATACCATAAAATATATTTTTCTGTTTTTTCTACAAATTTAAGGGATGACATGCATACAGGAACGTTCTATAATAGCAATTTAATGCAAATTACTCCCCTCGTGTAGCAAAGCTTATATTTTTTTTACATTATATTGGGGCATGAAAATTTGGGCGATGTTCACACGTTTTCAAAGACATACTGCTGCGTCTGGCCAACGCTTTTTAAAATACAAAAAGCAATGCCTTGGAAAAATAAGAAAAAGAATGCCGAAATCGGTTTGTTGCTGCGACAATGTGGTTTATATTGTGAGGGACACGCCGCGGGGGAGTGGGGGGCGGGGAGATTGTGGGGGGGAGTTTTAATAAAAAAACATTGCCACTTCCGCGTCGATCTTTGCACTTCCAGGCTTTCTATCTGATGTACCATAATAACGGGAAAAAATTGACTGCCTAGGTAAAAAATTTCTAAACATTCGTTTTTGACATATAATATCATAGAGTAGCTTTACCTCGCCTCCTAAAACTATAACCCCTTTGGTTATTTGGTTTATTACAATGTTTTACAGAATCAGGTTTTCTATACAAATCATATAAAGAAAATCTTTTCTTAATTTTATACTTGTTTTTTTAAGTGCAGTGGAATAAGCCCATTTTTTTCTTTCAATTTTGACCAATTTTTCCCCAAATTGGATTTAAAAAATGCCAGCGCCCATGGCATTTCGGAGTTGAGTTCTCTCTAATTCCCCGCTTGATGTTTTATTATTTAGTTAACGCAAATTTATCAGGGTTTCAAAATTCTTTAGATAAGAAATATAGCAATGGAAGCTAAAAAAACTGCGCTTCTTGATGCCCTTCTGATAAAAGTTGACTCGCAAGTTTAAAGGCAAAGATTTAAGTGAATTTCCCCCTTACCCCCTTTATGCTATTTCTTCAGTCTCGTAAGGGATTTCTTTAGCGTGTTTTCTGTTTTTTTTTTTGATAATATTATAGAACAAAACATTTAAAGATTACAGTATACATATATACTAAATAAACAGTCTAATGCCGAATATATAATATATATATATAAAATATTATATATAATATAATTGAATCCCAGCGGCCCCCCGCTTTCCCCGCCCCCCTTTTTGGGGAAGCCGAAATATTTCCCTGTACAGTCAGGTTTAATGGTCTAGCTATAATTATATATATATAAAATATATATAATATATATATATATATATAATATATATTATAATATGTTTTATCAAAATATATTTTATATTATATTATATATATAAAAAATTATATTAATAATATAAATAAATTTTTTTTTTTTTTAAATTTCTCTCTCTCTCTCTCCCCCCTCTCCTCTCTTTCTCTCCTTCTCTCCCCTCCCCTCCCCCTCTCTTCTCTCTTCCTCCTCTCTCTCCTCTCTCTTCCTCTCTCTTTTTTCCCCCCCCTTTCTCTTCCCCCCTCCCCTCTCTCTCTCTCCTCTCTTTTTATATATATATATAAATTATATAATATATATATATAAATTCAAAGACTACTGTATACTGGCTTTCTACTCATTTGGTATTTCCAGTGAGGCCAGTTTTGCGATTCCGGACATTTTCGAAAATCACTCCCATTTTCCCTTTCCCATGGTTTTCAATAAATGATATACCAATATCTTCGTAAAGTTTTTTCTATAATTTTCAAAAAAAAAACTTAAAATACACTAAAGAAAAGGGCATTATGAGAGAGTGAAGAAATATGGGTTAAAATTATATTCACTTAAACTCTTGCCCTTTTAAAATTTTTTCGAGAAAAAAATTTTTCATGAAACATATCAATAAAACGGAAATTTTTTTAGTTTTTCCCTTTATATATTTCGTGATTCCTCCCCCGCCCAGGTGAGAACGCGTTGCCCCCCCCCCCCCCAGGTACCCAACGCCTCCCCCACCAGTGAAGGAAAAAAACCAGAGCCACTCACACCTTACACCCTGCCCACCCCCAAAACCCCCTTCAACCCACCCCTACCCCCCCCACCCCCTCCCCCCCCACCTCTCGACACCCCACCACCCCTTATCTAAATACTTTTTTCCCTTCCTTCTACCCTACCACCCCACCCCCACACCCTGCAAGTCACAATCCCTGCCCCCCAAACCATAAATACACCTTATCCCTTGCCACCCCCACACACCCTTAAAACCCAAACCCCCCACCCCCCCCTCCCGCAAGTCACATCCCCCTCCCACCCCACCCTGACACCCTCCCCCTTCCCTTTCCCTTCCACCTACCCTTTTTTTTTCCTATTTCTCCTTCCTTCCTTACCGCCCTATTACTTTCCTTCCTTCTTTCCTATTCCTTTCTTCCTTTCAATTTTCCCTTTCCTTCCTTCCCCCCTACCTACCTCCCTACCAATACTTTCCTTTCCCTTTTTTTCCTACTTTTTCCCTTTCCTGTACTACCTTCCCCCCTTCCCCTTTTCCCTTCTTCCCTTTCTCCCTTTCAAGCGGGTTTTTTCCGATTAGGCTTTTTAATGTTTGTGTGTGTGTTGTGCGTGTGTGTGGGGTTTTAATACACACACACCACACACCACACACACACACACACCACACACACAAAAACACACACATACCACACACGTACACCGCACACATAACCACCAAACAAAGTAAAACACACACATACACCCCACAACCACAACCCAACCACAACACACACACAACAACACACACACACAAAAACCACAAAAACCAAAAACACACAACACACCCACACCACACACACACACAACCACACACACACACACACACACACACAGTACACCACCACAATTAGTCACACAAACCCAAACCCAAAACCTTCATTTTCCCGCAACAAGTGGGGTTTGCGTGATCAAACAGGCCACCCCAAAAGCGGGGTCCCCCACGTTTTTTCTCCTTTTTGGTCTCAATACACCTTTCTCCCTCACCGTAATCTTCGTGACTATATTTAATATACACTGCAATGATCAAAAAAATCTGGAACAGTACATGTTGTCCATTATTAAACCTTTAAACGAAGGCTCTCAGGTGGTTTGGGTGCGACTCGCTGCCCATATAAAAATCCTCAAAACCCCCCGGACGGGTGTTAACATGCATTATTTAATCGTCACTTTATTCCCTCAAAAGCATTAGTAAGTATTTTATATAATAAATACCCTCTTAGCTCTTTTCCTCCCTGACGTTGAGTGTTGCCCCTGAGGGGGGATTTGTACCTAGTAGCACGCTACCCCCTTTCTTTCGGGTGGGTTTCAATATATCTTTCACTATTTTCTTTTGGGGGCTGCATAGCTTAGGGGTAAAGTGTTGGTTTTCAAACATCAGAAAAAAGGGTGTGGGCGATTCCCCAAGACCCTTTACCGACAAATACCCTGGGGTGGGGGAATTTCCCAGGAGGCTGAGTACTGCCGGGGAGTCATGTTCCCGGTGTTCATGTTCGGGGTCAGTGCAAAAGAGCCCGGGGCTGGCTAGGCTTCAGCACGTGCCTTTGGACGGTCACCCTGGGCCCTTAATACTCCTATAAATTTTAAAAAAAAAAAAAAAAAAAAAATCCTCTGCTCTCCTTCTTCTCCTCCTACTCTACTTCTTCTCCCCCCCCCTCATTACCTCCCCCCTTGGAAAAAAAAAAAGGAAGGAAACGGGGGATAAGGGAACCTCCCCCCCCCCCCCCCTTTCCCCCTTCCCCTCCCCCCCCGTCCATCTTTATTTTCCTTCCCTTGGCTAAGGGGGGAAAACAGGTGGTAGAGGAACCTTCCCCCCCCCCCTTTCCCTCCCCCTCCCTCCATCTACCTCTCCCTCTGGTTTAAAGGGGGGGAAACAGGGGATAAGAGGAACCTCCCCCCTTCTCCCCCTTCCCTTCCCCTCCCCCCCCTCCATCTACCCCCTTTCCCCTCTGGCTAAGGGGGGGAAACGGGTAGATGAGGAACCTCCCCCCCTTCCCCTTCCCCTCCCCCTCCGCCACTCCCTCCTTCCCTCGGTAAGGGGAGGAAACAGGGGATAAGGGGAACCCTCCCCCCTTCCCCTTCCCCCCCCCCTCCCGTCCCCTACCCCCTTCCTCTGGCTAAGGGGGGGAACAGGGGATAAGAGGAACCCCCCCCCCCCCCTTTCCCCCTTCCCCCCCCGTCCTCTACCCCCTTTCCCTCGGCTAAGGGGGGGAAAAAAAGTTTTAACTTTTTTTTATTTTTCTTGTATTATTTTTATATTAATATTAGTTAATGAGAGAATAAAGGGGAGTAAACGAAAAAGAATAGTGGCAGCTGGTAAGGAAAAATATGGAGAAATAAAACCTTGCTTTTTTTTATTAAGCTTTACATTTCCCCCCCCTCCCCCTTCCCCCTCCCTATCTTCCCTAGTAAAACTGTGTACAGGGTTTTATGAGAGATTAAAACATGAGGTATTTAAGCGAAAAAAGGAAAAAATATTTTTGCATAGCAAGCTTGGGATTTTTAAATTTGTCTTGTTTTTAAACATTTTTTTTAGCCTAATTTTTTTTTTGTACTGAACGTATAAGATAACATGAAGAAAATAAGACGGGATTAGCGTGCATAATTAAGAAAAAAAAAAGAGGAAAAAAAAGCAAAGTTGATGAATGATCGGAGAGGAGAAAAATAAAATACTTTGATCCTATCTAGAAACTTTGCAAACCAAATACAAGGATTGATATAAAAAACGCCACCGCCAGGGCGAACTTGGGGGGCTTGAACCGCTGACCGAATCCAGGGGCGCTCACGCGATCCCCAAGCTCTACCAACCGAGCCCCCCCTGAGGTAGAAAAGAGAGAGAGAAGAGATTCGATTCAAAATTCAAAACTTTTACACAATTTAATTAACATTTTTGAAAAAAGATGCATATGAAAACCAACTATATACAACACAAGACACATTTTTTTTTGGGGGTTACCTTTTTTTTTTTGCCTTGGCCAATCCTTTTTTGATGTTAAAAAAAAAATGAAGACCCAAACACTGCCCCTTTTCTTTACCCGACCTGCTTTTATCTGCTCCGTTACTCCTCATATTTTATTTATTTCAACATCACCTAAAGCCCAAAAACCCAAATTCCCGGGGTTTTTTCCGAGTGTTAAAATGGAATGCGGGTTTTCCAACTTTATTTGGCTCTAGTCAGACCCTCACCTAGACTATGCGGTTTTGTTTTTTGGGCTCCGTATTACAAGATGGATTAGCCTTTGTAGTGCTATGTTTTTTCTCTATATTTTCTTATTATATGTTCTTGGTAAATCCTTCTTGCACCTTCAGTGCAAGAAGGGTGACCAAAAATTTAGGGGGGCATAACTTTTGTTATGAGAAAGATTGAAACATTAAAATTTCCTCACTCGGAGGCGTAGAGTAAGGGGCGATCTGATAGAAATTTTTTTTAAAGGATAAAGGGATCAATAAAGGAAATGTAGGAAAAGTTCTACGGTTTTTAACAGGGTGAACAAGAAATAACGGGGTTCAGCTGGAAAAGCGGATTTAAAAAATAAAGGAAAAACTGGGTTCAAAAAAATAGGGTGGTAAATTAGAAGGACTCGTGTCAGTGGGTTACAGCGAGTAGGAGGGTAGATAAATTCATGGGGGGTGAAAAGGGGGATGTAGGAGTGTTTTGTAATAGGAACTACCTCGCGTAGGTCTCACGGCCCCTTGTACTTCCTTATATTCTTATGTTCTTTTGTAACCTATTTAAACCCAAAAAATAGTCGGGGGGAAAAAAAAACAAGAAAAAGAGTAAAGGAGAAAATAGGTTGGTTTAGGTAAGGTTTGGTTGTTTTTGGAGGTAGTTTAGGTTTTTTTTTTTAGTTAGGGTTTGGTTTGTTAAAGGTTTGGTTAGTTTTTGGGTTGGGTTTAGGTTAGTTTGTTAAGGTTGGTTATTTTAGGTTAGGTTAGTTAAGGGTTTGGTTAGTTTAGGTTACGTTTAGGGTTTGGTTAGATTTGTTAGTTAAGGGTTTGGGTTGTTTTGGTTGGTTTTGCTTGTTTAGGTTGGGTATTCTGTTATCTGATTCTATTTTTTTCCTTGTTTTTTTTTCCTACTTTTAAACTACACAGCCTTTCCATTTACCCAACTTCCTTCACCCCCTTTAGTTTTTACCCTGTCCAAAGACTACTCATACGGACTTGCTCTCATTTTTTGGGGTATTTTCCCTGGGGCCAGTTTTGCGATTCCCGCCCTTTCCCAAATCATCCCTTTTCCCTTCCATGGTTTATCAGAATATGAATACCGTTTTCTTGAATTACCCGATTGATGAGTTTTTATTTGTTAACGCTAATTTATGCATGTTCGATTCATTTTTCAGACAAAGAAATATACAAGGGGAAAACAATAAACCGCTTTTATTTATAGTTTTCTCTAAAATGTTTTCTCGCAAAAAATTAAAATGGCGAAGAGTTTAAGTATATATTGAGGTCTGCATATTTCTTCACTCTCTCATAATGGCCTTTCTTTAGTGTATTTTACTGTTTTTTTATTTGAAAATATTATAGAACAAACATTTACGAAGATAACGGTATATCATATATACTGATAAACCTTAGGAAGGGAAATAGGGGTAATGTTCTAAATTGGCAGGAATCGCAAAACTGGCCTCCACTGGTCATGGGCGGGTTGGCGGGGGGCCCACGAGTAGCAAGTCCAGTATAGATATCTTTGATACAATATATATAAAATATATATATATAAAATATATATATAAAATATATAATATATTATATATATTATATATATATATATATAATATTATATATATATAAAATTTTTTTATAGTACTATATAATATATTTTATATATATATATATATAATATATATAATATATATATATATATATAATATATATATATATATATATATATATATATATATTATACTATATATATATTATATAGTTGGTATATATTTATATATGGTATTATAGTATATGATTATAGTATTATATATAATATATATTATATATATTATATATATATTATATTAATTATATATTTTATATATATATATCTATATTATATATATTAATTTTATATAATATAGTATATTAGTATGAATATAATACTTGACATCTCAATTTCACTGTACAGTGTACTAAGATGTTACTAGATGCATGATAAATTTTCATTATTCTTCATTTCATCTTCAATAATGTGTATAAACAAAAAAATATTTCAATCAAGTTTGCACAAAGTAAATTATTGAATTACTGAAAAAATATTTCACGAGTACGTTGAATTTCATGACAAGTTTCATGACAAGATTAGAATTTGTCATGGCAGAAGACCATGAGGAAGAGATCTTGTGAGTGTGACGAATTTTTTTGTCAGACTATAATGACGAAGGCCGGCTTGTCATAGTGACAAATTTCGGCAATTCTGTGTTTACTTGTACGATGTCAACAGGGGAAACCAGATGAGGGCGTGTGGCGTGACTGACGGAGGGGGGGGAAAAGGGAAAAGGGGTGGGTGTACTGAACGCTTCTGGTCATGGTGGGCGGGGTGGGGGGGAGGAGGGGGTATATCAAATAAATAAAGAAGAAAAATAATAATAACAACAATAATAATGACAATAAATTACTCTAAACAAGACACAATCCAACAAACCTCTCTCTCCCCTCTCTCTCTCTCTCTCTCTCTGCTCTATCTCATCTCTCTCTCTCTCTCTCCTCTCCTCTCCGTCTCATCTCTCCCCTTTCTCTCTCTCTCTCCCCCTCCCCTCTTCTCTCTCTCTCCTCTCTCTCTCTCTCTCTCTCCCTTCTCTCTCTCATTTCCTTCTCTCTCTCTCTCTCTCTCTTCTTTTTAATGTTTTCCTTCACATATATTCCTCCCTTACTCCACACCCCTTCCTCCCTCTCTCCCTAACTCTGTCCCTCCCACTTCCTCCTTCCCTCCCTTTCCCTGCCTGCTGCCCTGGAAAAAGCAGGCAAGCAGGGAAAAGGGAGGGAGGAAAGCAAGACTAGAGGTCGAGAAAAAAAAAAAAAGCAAACCCCACACCACAATTAGCACACACACACATGCACACACTCACAAGCTGATAATGATAATAGTTTGTTGGCCGGGCAGGATTTTGAACCCGTGCGCTTTTAGTCAGATGATATGCCAGCTTGGAGTTTGTTAGATAGACCAGAGGGATCTCTCCCTTGAGGCTTGCAGGGAGCTGGATCACTGATGTCAGTCTGAGGGAGAAGTGGAACCCGTGTGTCCTCAGGGTGGAGTAGGGGCTAAGTACACTACACTGTACCGCTACTCTCACTATCACTTTGGAGCTTATACAGCCCAAGGAAAACTTCAGGGTGGGCAGCCCTGTAAGAGTAGCGGTGCCCCAGGCTCGGTGCATCATCTCGGAGCTCTTATGAGAACACGGGCAATAAAGGTGTTTTTTCCAGGTTTTTGCCTGGCAAAATGAGCCTAAAGTTAAAGTCCACAGTAGGAGAATTTCGGGTGAGGTTTTACAATATAACTTCTCGATTATTTTTTTGCTGGGTGCTCCATAGCTCAGTGGTAAAGTGTTGGTGTTTCAATACGTCAACAAAAAGGTGATGGGTTCGATTCCCGCACAAGCCCTTTACGGATATCTTTACCGAGCTCGGACCCGTCCCCCTCAAACCCTCTGGCGGTCTGTCGACCTCCCTCCCCCTGGCCAAAAGGGGAAAGGGACTGATAGGCAAGACGTGGGTGAGAGGATCCCCCCCAACCCCCTCCCCATCCCCCGTCTATCGACCTCCCTCCCCCTGGCCAGGGGAAGGAACTGATAGACATCCTCCAACCCCTCCCCCTCCCGTCCCATCTACCTCCCTCCCTCTGGCCAGGGGAAGGTAGCTGGTGGATGAGACTCCCCCATCCTAATCCCCCCTCCACCCTCTGACCGCCCATCGACCTCCCTCCCCCTGACCGCCCATCGACCTCCCTCCCTCTGGCCAAGGGAAGGTAACTGATGGAGAGACCCTAGGTGAGAGATAAAAAAAAAAAAAAAAAAAAAAAAAAAATATAAAGCATAACAAATATAACGGGTTGTAATGGTAAAAGTAAATAATAATGGGTCGGGTTGTATCTGATGGGAGAGGTTTAAAGAGCGGTCGACGGGCATATGGGTGTTCAAGGGTCGTGGTCAGGATAGGTTGCTCAGGTCGACGTGATGGTCGTGATGATGGACGTGAAATTTTATGTTGGCCCCAGTCAAGCGTATCTTATTTTTGTGAGAGAAAAAAAATATAATAAATAAAAAATAAAGGTATTTGAGATCCGGGCTATTCATAACACATTCGGGCTATAGCCCCCAATGCGCAGGGGCCCAAAATTTGCACAATAGTTAAATCAAAATGCACAATAGTTTTGCAATATAAAGTTATATTCTCAGTATTCGTCTGCAAGTGGGGGTATAGCCCCTCTGGTCGGGTTAGGTTAGGGGTTCACATGATGGTCCGGTTCGAAGGGGCGTATCTGAGTTCACTCAGTGCGTATCTGCCTTCTCGGCATCGGACCCCAGACCCTAGCCCCCAGCCCGCCCGTCACCACCATCCAACCGCACCCCGGCGCCTAGCCAACCCAAGGCTTCATTGCCCACCACGCCCACCACCCAGGCATGAGACCAGACCCTAGCCCTCAGGTACTGATATAAAAATAATAAATAAATAATAAATTGGTGTTAACTAAAGGGAAAAAAGAAAGGGTTAAAAAAAAAGAAGTAAAAAAAAATAAAATAAAAAAAAGTAAAAAAATAACACGAATCTCTCATGTATAAGCATAAAAATTTTTTATGTACAAACTTTATTTTTATATATAAAACTCTCTCTCTCTAATATTTATTATTTTATTCGCATTAATATTTTTATATTCATGTTTTTTTTATTTCCTTTCTAGTATTTGTATTTATGTATTGTATTTTGATGCGTTACTTGTGGGACAGTTAAACATGTCTACAGTTTAATGGTGTTTTGATGCTTAAGGCA
>JACEEZ010009087.1:5000-11685 GCA_016584305.1 Chionoecetes opilio
CCATATGAAGTCTTTATATTTTTTCCCCTTTTTAATTTTCTTATTATATTTATATGATAATTTTTTCTTTACTGCACGTTTGTTGGGTGGAACCCAAAAAGGGCCATGATAGCGCAGGTTTCCCCCGGCCCGCTACAGTAAGCACAAACGCAACCGGCATAAAAAACTCGGAAATAAAAAATGTCATAATTCTTTATTTTTTGTAAATTTTTTAATAAAAAAAAAACATCAAAAAATTGTTTAAAAAAATTTTTGGAAAAAAATTTTTTTAAAGAAAACTTTGTTGGGGGAAAAATTTGCTCCCGGGGAAAAGTGTAAAAAAAACCTTTTTAAATAGGCTACAGCTCAATATTTTGAAACTTGGGTTTTTTTTAAATCGCATTTTGAAAGTTTTAAAAAATTCCCTTTTTTTTAATTTTTTTAAAAAAAAATAAATATAGTATGTGTTCCTAAAGGTTCGGGGCTTGAAACTGGGTTTTTTTTTGAAATTTTTATATCACAATTTCAAAAAAAATTATATTTTTTTTTACGCTTAGCAAAAGAAAAAAAGGGAAAAAAAAAAAGGAGAGTTTTTATGTAAAACCAAATCCGAATTAGTTCCCTTAAGAAATACGGGAAACCGGGGATTATATAGATGAACTACTCTTAAAAAGGGAGACAAAAAATTTTTTAAAAAAAAATTATAATTTTTTGCTTGTTATTAAGCCTTTAAAAAGGGCCCGTAAAAATTCATCAAACCGTTAAAAAAAAAAATTAGGCCAAATAGCCTTTTTTCTGTGCTAGAGGGGGTTTTTAGATAGCCTTAAATTGTGTAAAAATTTCAAGCAATCCAAGAGTCTAAAAAGGGGGTTGTTGCCCAAAAAAAGGAAAAACGCCCCCTTAAGCCCCTTTGCCCTTGGATAAGGGACTACACGTAATGAAAGTAAATTTTATCATGGGACGGGGAAAATTTTCCCTTACCTTTTGATTATATAGGGAACTTTAGATTATATTTTTTGTAACTGAAAAACTAGAGCGTTTAGATTTATATTTTTTTATCCCATTTTTTTGCCCAAAAACAATTATTTTTTTAACTTTTAATTATTCTTTCTTTTTTGAAAAAGTGTGGTTTTGGTCCTGTTTTCCCCTTTTTGGGTGGTGGGGAGCAGGGACTTTTGCGCTGTGCGGGCGGGTTTTTGACGCCGTAGTGATGGCCCCAACCTTGGTTTTTCCCTGGCGTGATCCCCCGCGCTTATGACCCGACCCTTTCAAGACCTGTTTTTTAAATACCTCCCAAGTGGCGCTTTGGGTAAGTTTTCAATTTACTTTTTTCCTCTAAATTTGATAAGAATGTGTGCTGGGGGGATTTTAAAGGGAAAATATTCCGTCTTGTTTTGATGTTTCCCTTTCACCCCTGGTAGTTTGTTAGTGGGTCCCATCCCGGGTTTCCCCTGAGGGCGGGACCTTGACTTACCGGGGGCAAGGGTTTGACCCTTTTGCTGCCATACCTTCTGCCTGTTCTGGGGTCGCATGCCCTTTCACCTCAGCCGTGGGGGCCCTGAAAACTTTTGCGCGCCCTACTGGGGAAAAACCAAAAGGGTTTCATCGGGATTGCCTCGACAAAATTTTTGGGGAGGTGAACAGTCTGAGTTTACGGGGACCCCTAAATTTATTTTTCGAAATTGGGCGGCAGAGCAGGGATTATGGTATTCGTGGTAGGCTGCTTAGTTTGGGACGTGGGCGGGGGAGGGCTGGTGTGTGGGGCCCCCAAACGTGCCCATTTATGGGCCCTTTTTTCCTTCCCAAACTCACCTCTTTGGTGGTGACCGAATTCCCCGTTAAGGGGGGCCAAACGATGCTCGATTTTTCCCAGGGGTTCACACTATGATTTCCAATTTAGAGTTGAAGTTTCTTTGGACACTTCAATAATGTTACTGTCAAGAAGACGAGACGATGGGCAGATGAAGCAGATGCAGGAACCAAACGTCCTCCCACAGACTACTGTTCATGGCCCTCTTTACGGTCCTGGCGCAGTTCAAAAGGCAAACGTGTCCCCTTGTCACTTCGTCGTCCCGGAAACTTTCCCGGCCCCCAATTCAAAATCTGAAATTGTATGGCCCCCCTTTCCCCGTTTTCCATTGCAGGCCTGCGAGTGGCGGGACTTTTGGGCTTTAGGTGGTGGTGGAACGCTGGGCCGTAGGGGCCGGGTGGTGAAAAAATCCTGCTTGGGCTGCGCCGTCTCTCTTACTTCTGGGTGTGTACTTCCCGCCAGAAAAAAGGAATAGACCCTTTCCCCTTTAGGATGGCTGCCACTTATTCGGGTTTTAAAATGTACTGCCCCTTTGTGGGCAAAACCCGGGGATTGTCAGCATACTAAGATCAGAAATTTTTTCGGAAATTTTGTGCGTGGGCCCTTTCCGTATCCACCATGTTTTGGTTTCTTACTCTATTTTTCGGGAGTCACCCCGACGTTCCCCATCATGACGGGGTAATAGGGGAGCAAGGGGGGTTCTGACCTTTCGGCAGCTTTGTCTCCTCCTGTCCCTCATGTCAATGGTGCTGCTAACCCCAAACACGCGGCCCCTTTCCTTGGGGGAAGTGGATGGGGCACGTTCAGGTTTTTGGGGAAGGGGAAAAAAGTTTTGGGAAAATTTCCGTGCGCGTTTTAAATTTAAGCAAGTAGCTGGGCCCAAACCCCAGGAGCCTCAGCCTCTGTATCTACGGGGACCAGATTTAAAGCAGCTACATACATGCGATTTACTATTTTTATAAGCTTAATTCCTTTTTTTATTTGCCCCGACCCTTGAAAAAAGAGGGCACCTTCCTAAAATAGGGGGATCCGCTACCCCTTTTTTTTTTAGGGGAGGGAAGGACAAACAGTGTATACTCCGCTATTTATAGTTTTTCCTTAAAAGTATAGTTTTCCCGGGGGGGTTTTGGTTGGGGAAAGTTGAAACAAGGGAGGGAGGGGGTTGGGGAAATTTTCATCCCCTTTCCCATAAACGCCCGTGGCAATGACCTCCCGGGGTTTAAGGTTTGGCCCCCGGAGGCCCCACTTGGGGGGCGTGATGTTGGGCCCCCGCCCGTGGTTTGGGGCAGGAGGAATTTTTTTTAGTGACGCCCCTTTTTAAATTTGAGGTCATACCCCCCCCCCTGTTTTTCCCCCGATTTTCACGGCAATCGAAGGGAGAGTAATGGGTCCAGGGCAGGGGGGGTTCTTAGGCCACTCGACGGTTGCAGAAATATTTTAAGTGGATTTTTGGGGGCTTATTTCCCGGGGCGAACTTGGGTCTTTGAGAAAAGCCACTCGGTTTCCGCTAACCACTCGGGTACCCCCCTCCCCCAAAAAGGGCCAGTTTACCTTCCCCCCCCCCCCCAAAAGAGCCCCTGGGAAACTGTAAAACCCAAACACGGGGGAATTTAAATCGAAAAAAAAAGAGGGAAGGTTGAGGGGGTAAACAGCAGGGGCTGGGCCCCTGGAAATGATTTCTTGAATACGTGCAGTTGTCTATAAAATGGGGGTTCCCCAGGACCTTAGGGGGGGCCCGGAAACACCCCAATCCAAAGGGCAGATCCTTGTCCCTCCACGTTTGTCCTCCCATTTGAAGAAAATAAAAAATGAAAAGACCTGTTTATTCTAGTCTGCCCAAAAGGGTAGACCCCCTTGCATAATGCTTCCCGGGCCCCTAGAAAAGGGTTGTCTTTACCAAAGGCTCCACCATTTGTGAAAAGAAAAAACTAGTTAGTACTATTTAGTAAACATCACAGGTTTTAACAGGATACAGTATTTTTTCTTTTTGCTGATTTAAAAAGGTTTTTATAAACTTAAAAAAAAGGGCAAAATTAAATTTTTTTTAAAGAAAAATTATTTCTATTTAAAAAAAAAAACCCCATATACAGGAAAACCTCAATTTATTAAATCTAGCATATCAAATTCTTTATTTAAACGAGACCCTGAGCCCGAAAAACCCCGTTTTCATTGTGTCTGGAAACTCGTCTCAATTGCAATATTTTCCTTTTTTTAAGGGCTTTTGGGAATGTTTGGATGGCCCTTCCCAAGGATATTTCCCCTTACCTAATATTCGGAATGGCAAAGAGAAAAAAAACTGTCAGCGCCCAAAAAAGTTTGAAATTAAACATGGGGAGTAGGGGTTTTCTTATGGAGTCAAGAAAAAACCCTTTTTTGGGCATTATAAAGGGGGAAAAGGACAAAAATGAAAAGGGGTTTGAAGAGAATGGAGAGCAGGAAAAATGGTTTTCGGCAACATTGAGAAAAGAAAGCCCTTCCCCAGAGAAGAAAGGGTGAGGCAGTGTTTTAAATAGCCACTCAAGGGACAGGGGGGAATTTTTCCTGTTTATTCTTTTAAAAGCCCGCATGCTGCACATATTTCTATACCCTTTTTGGGGCCTTTAAAAAACTTTTAATTTTTTTTTCATTATGTTAGTGGTGGGGGCCTTTTTAGCAGTTTGTAAGTTTCTAAAAGAATGGGCACCCCAAAACCCCTCATAAGGGGGCTGACAAGTGTTGGGCATGGAGGGTGGAGCCCTTAAGTTTTTTAAAAAATTTTAAACAAGGAAAGGGTGGGGAAAAATTTTTCCCAAAAGTACAACGCTGACAAGACTGGGATTTTTTAAATAGTGTTTTGTTTAAAAAATTTTTTGGTTTGCAATTGAAAAAAACTTTTAGTTTTTTGAAACCTTTTAACTAAAACAAAATCGGGCCCCTACATTTAAAAAAATAAGAGTCCACTGTACATTACTTTTAACCCCTACAAAAAAAGAAAGGGGAAACTAAGATGAAAGTTTTTGGGGAAAAAAGATCTGCTGATCTAAAAATTTTTTTTAATTTTTTCTATAAAACTTGGTTTTTTTTTCAAATGGAATATTTTAAACCCCAACAGGAACTATAATTCATGAGAAAAAAATCCCCTGCATTTCTAAATGACAAAACAGCACTTTTGGGTATTTTGGAAAAATATAGGTCTTTGAGACCAAATCAAATAGCAAGGACTCACTGAATAATTAGTCCCAAAATGGGAATTTCCCGTGACCTTCCCTTTTGGGGGAAATCTTTCATCCTAGCACTGCGGGAAAAAAAGGATTAGGGTATGAAAAAAAATTTTTAAAAAAATTTAGCCCCTTAATTAATATGCGGTTTAAAAATGAAAAAAAAATTCAGCTGAGTGAAATAGTTTGATGTAAGAAACTAAAGCGCACTTTAGGAAATCATAGGGGATGTCAATGAAAGTTAACAATTTAAATTTAAAAAAAAATATTATCAATGGTAAAAATTTTTAAAAAAAAAAATAAAAACCCTAGGGACCTTGTCACAACCCCCCACTCCAACTTGGGATGCGCAAAAAAAGAAACCCCCTAAGCATGTGGAACAATATTACAGACAAAAAAACTCACTGAATACTTTCATGTCTATTAAAAGTGACTTTCCCCAATGGTTAAATCATTTTAGAATAAATGCCGATACTGTTACCAAAAAATCTATTCTGACAAAAAATTAAACAACCCTTTAAAAACACTTTTTCAAAATATTGATCATTTCATTGTCATTTATTCATTAAAAAAAAGATAACTGAAATCAATAACTTGGAAAAAACCCACTTTTTAAAACAAACCCACCCTTGAAATTTTAAATTTCCAAAAACTACAAAACCCCAAACGAGCTGGGCCCCTAAATACATTGAAGTATTTTAAAAACTAAATAATAAAAAACATGGGGGGAAATTTTTAAATACCCAAAAACTAAAAAAATTTTACGAATGTAAATTTAAAAACTTAAAAAACTTCAATTTTATTTTAAAATATTTGTAAAAAACATTTTAAATACACACAAATTTTAAAAGTGTACGAAAAAAAAAAAGATTTCCTTAGGATTTCCTTTGATTTTGCGTTGCCTTAGAAATTTTTTTTTTCAGGCCTTTAAATTTTTAAAATAAAGGGGAAAAAATTTCCCTTTAAAAAGGGAAAAAAACCCGGTTTTACTGTAAAAATCGGATTGCCGGGTTTTTTTGGGCGGATTATGACCCAAAATAAATGATTATTTAACTGATTTTATATTAATATATATATAAATATATATATATATATATATATATATATAATATATATAATTTTATATATAATATATATAAAAATATATATATAATATATATTATATAAAATTTTATATAATATAATATATATAAAATATTTTATTTTATATATAATTATATATATATATATAATATATAATATTTTATATTTTATAAAATATTTTAAAAAAATTTATTGTTTTTAGTGACGATGAATTGTCTCGCCAGGTTTTTTGGAAATTGCTGCATCAATTTTTTTTTCCCTTCCCCTTTTCTCTCTCTCTCCCCTCTCTCTCTCTTCTCTCTCTCTCTCTCTCTTCTTCTCTCTCTCTTTTCTCTCTCTCTCGCCCCCTCTCTTTTCTCTCTTCTCCCCTCTCTCTCTCTCTCTCTTTTCCCCTCTCTTCTCTCTTCTCTCCAAATTTTTTTTCCTTTTTTTTTCCCCGCTGGGGCGAGCTCTTTCCCGGGTTATAGGGGCCCTGAAAACAAACCCCTCCCCTTTTTTGCTTTCGAACACGAAAGATTAGGGGTACGTGCAAAAACCATCCCTGTCCCATTTTTGGGCTAACCCAAAAAAAAGCCTTTTTTAAAATTTTCAGGCCCCCAAACCTTTTTTTTTCTAA
>JACEEZ010009088.1:0-2500 GCA_016584305.1 Chionoecetes opilio
TATAACCTTGTTTTAAGGTCAAGAAGGTCACATTTGAGTCTCATTTTGCGAACTGATCACCAAGACGACGCGACACGCTTTCCTTGTTTGTTTGGCCCAGCCCGTGTCTGCCTCGGCCACTCTGCTCCGCCCCTTAAAAGCCTGACGATCGCTTTTTATCAGACCCGGAAACACGCCATAACGGAGGAGAGGAAAAAGTTGACAAGAAAACTGAGGCGTCTATAGGAGTATGATTGATTTTTTTATAGACACACACAGACACAGACACAGACACAGACACAGACACACACACACACACACACACACACACAGACACACACACACACACACACACACACACAGACAGACACAGACACAGACGCACACGCACACGCACACGCACACTCACACTCACACTCACACTCACACACACACACACACACACACATAGACACATACACACACACACACACACACACACACACACACACTTTCCACATGATCATAGACCTACAAAAACCTATACACATCCCTTTCTTGTAGGTAAAAAAAAAAAAAAAAAAAAACTACGACGCGTCTCTTGCATTGGGATCCTCGTTTCACTTTTCTTCTTATCTGATTTTCTTCTTTCGTCTTAAGTGATTAGATACAGAGACACTTTCCAATTACAAGGATGATGTGCAATTCGTGCGTTGTGATAACATGCGCCTCACGCGGCTTGTCTTTGAATGTTTTCGGTGATTTTATTTTATACTTTCGAAAATCTTTTGTGTCCGAGCTGACTAAAGAAATAATCCTGATGATGGTAACTTTCATGCCTGATGATGACGTCGGTGTTTTCTTCGCCTCGTCTATCAAGATAAGACCAAGCGGTAATAATAGTAAAAGATGATAATAATAAATAATAATTAACGATAATAAAATAATAATAGAATAAAATATTAATAAAAATATAATACAGCAGTAAAAACTAAAAGATAAATCATCAAGCAGTAAAATAAAAATTTCTTCGCCTCGTCTATCAAGATAAGACCAAGCGGTAATAATAGTAAAAGATGATAATAATAAATAATAATTAACGATAATAAAATAATAATAAAATAAAATAATAATAAAAATATAATACAGCAGTAAAAACTAAAATATAAATCATCAAGCAGTAAAATAAAAATAGATAGATAATAATAATAAATGAAAAAATAAAAAATAAAAAAATAAATAGTAATACAAAACAAATGAATAAATATATAAACAAAAGATAAATGTTCAAGCAGGCGTCCTTCCTACTTTAAGCGACTTTCCTTTTCCCTTGGATCGTTTCACTGTTGATTTTTTGCACTCATCTTTCACTCACATCTATGAAGAGTGAAACTTACTTTTTTTCACCCTTTAATTTTTACCTCTCCTCTGTACACACACCCTTTCCCTCCTCCTCGGGGCCAAGAACGTACAGAGCTGATGCGACGCGAGGAGATAATAGTTTGTTTCTTGCGCCTTCCTCCTTCCCATGTGACAGCGACAGCTCATAATAGGGTGAGCAATACGGTGACACAGCAACTCATACGGTGCCGCAATAGCAAGACAATATCCGCGAGTGCCTGGCCGCCGCATGACTTGTAAAGTGTTGCTGTAGTAATGGCAGGCAACAAGAATTTGCAGTATTGATATAATGTTGAAAACTGGGATAAAATTGGCCGGTGGTCAATCACTCCTTCATAAGAACATAAAATAAGGAAGCTACAAGAGGCCGTGAGACCTACGCATGGTAGTTCCTGTAGTTCTATCGTGGTAGTTGTCGTCCTGTGTGTAGTTTCCTGTTCAGCATACTCTAGGCTGGTGTCCCTGAATACGCTTTTACGCACACATATCATCCTGTTTCCTCTGCGTGATCCACTGGTCGGTGTGAGGGCGGTGATGAGGTGAAGCCCCTATATATAGACACTGCATATCTGTGTCATGCCCAGAGAGGCCGCCTATTCCGCCCAAGGTGAGACACGAAGCTCCTTTGAATCCATAACAAAGGACTGTGCTTTTTGTCTTGCCTTTTTACCCCATGACTTTCAAGCGGAAAGAAAGTGGGTTGTTGCCGGCAAGACGGAGGCCGCGGTTGGCAGACTCGCGACGCTCCGACCCTCATTCTGGCCTAAACGGCGGGAGAATCGACAGTGTAAGGATCAGCACGGTGTCAGGACGTCCTACCGCCCCCGCCTCCGCTATCGTGCCTTGGATCATGTGTTGGGGGGCTGCCGCGTCCAAGCAAGAGATCATCCAAGCTAGTTCTGTGCCGGCAAGTTAGTGTCCTGCTCCTGGAAAGAGCTCGTTGTGGAAGGAAGTGCTTGGGTTATTGGGTTATTATGGTATACGCGTCATGATTATTTTGAAAACGTTGATTCTGAAGAGTCGAATTCTGTTGAACGGCGACTCAAACGTTGAACTGAAGATAAAAATCGTGCTCTTGAGGCTGACAGTGATCCTTTTACTGAACAGAAACGAGTAATATCCAAACAGTGACTCAGAAGAC
>JACEEZ010009088.1:5000-30000 GCA_016584305.1 Chionoecetes opilio
CACTAGAATAACTTGCCCTGCCAAATAACCTTCTATTTTCACACTAGAATAACTTGCCCTGCCAAATAACCTTCTATTTTCACACTAGAATAACTTGCCCTGCCAAATAACCTTCTATTTTCACACTAGAATAACTTGCCCTGCCAAAACCTTCTATTTTCCACTAGAATAACTT
Organism: Chionoecetes opilio; assembly: GCA_016584305.1. NCBI lineage: Eukaryota > Metazoa > Arthropoda > Malacostraca > Decapoda > Majidae > Chionoecetes > Chionoecetes opilio. Next base: position 5,176 of record JACEEZ010009088.1, read on the forward strand.
GCCCTGCCAAATAACCTTCATATTTCCACACTAGAATAACTTGCCCTGCCAAATAACCTTCTATCTCCACACTAGAATACTTCCCTCATACCTCTATTCCCCTAGAATAACTTCCCGCAATAACCTCTATTCCACACTAGAATAACTTGCCCTGCCAAATAACCTTCTATCTCCACACTAGAATAACTTGCCCTGCCAAATAACCTTCTATCTCCACACTAGAATAACTTGCCCTGCCAAATAACCTTCTATCTCCACACTAGAATAACTTACCCTGTCAAATAACCTCCTATTTCCACACTAGAATAACTTGCCCTGCCAAATAACCTTCTATTTCACACTAGAATAACTTGCCCTGCCAAATGACCTTCTATTTCACACTAGAATAACTTGCATAGACAGATTAGTCAACTGCTACGACTTTGAGTCAAAACGACCCCATGATGACATTTATGAAAACGCAACATACATATTAATTAACTACATCGATTCTTCCAGGAGCTGCTCTGAAAAATACGACAGAACAAAACTACTTGCTGTAACTATCAAAACTGTAAAATAATAGTCAAAACTTCCTCACGACGATATTTAGAAAACGCAACATACATAATTAATTGTAATGAATTTTCCAGGCTCTGAAAAAAACAGCAGGATAGAAAGGTACCAATATCCTGGGAGCTGTCTTGGGCGCCACACTGATAGCCTACCAGGGGGCTGCTGCGATGCCCCTCACGACACGTCATTAAATAATACAGAAAAAAAAACAGTCAAAATGATTAAATATAGAGAAAAAACAGCGAAAAAAGGATCCTCATTACTAACAGAATTATCTCAATATACAAATTATCACACCACAAAAAAGTGCCCTGTGAATATCAATCCAATTTCGTGTTTTGATTATTTCTGGGAGACGATTCAGGAAGCATGTCATAAACAAATATAAAAAAATCAAACCCGATTTCTTGTTTTGATGATTACATTATCTGAGAGGTTATTCAGGAAGCATGCAAGACTATATTATTCTGACGTGTTGCAGGAATTACTGAGTAGCGGCTGTAGTGTGGTAATCCAGCCTTGTCACCTGTCTCCAAATGGCTCCGAGTTATAGCACCGCCCCCCAACCCCCCGCCCCGGCCCCAAAAGTGAAGGAGAAAGGTATGTACTTACTATTCAACCATTTGGAGTGGCCGTAGGGGGGCGCAATGTCCTATAAAGTCTTAACTCTGCGTCCATTGAACACCTGAAACAAAGTATTAAATGATAAGTAATAGATAGTTCAATGCCTGTTATTATGATTTGCTATTGTAATTCTGTGTGTGTGTGTGTGTGTGTGTGTGTGTGTGTGTGTGTGTGTGTGGTGTGTGTGTGTGTGTGTGTGTGTGTGTGTGTGTGTGTGGTGTGTGTGTGTGTGTGTGTGTGTGTGTGTGTGTGGTGTTGTGTGTGTGTGTGGTGTGTGTGTGTGTGTGTGTGTGTGTGTGTGTGTGTGTGTGTGGTTGTGTGTGTGTGTGTGTGTGTGTGTGTGTGTGTGTGTGTGTGTGTGTTGTTGTATGTGTGTGTGGTGTGTGTGTGTGTGTGTGTGTGTGTGTGGTGTGTGTGTGTGTGTGTATTGTTGTAATGCTGTGTGTGTGTGTGTGTGTGTGTGTGTGTGTGTGTGTGTGTGTGTGTGTGTGTGTGTGTGTGTGTGTGTGTGTGTGTGTGTGTGTGTAGGATAATAAGTGTGTTGCGTCTTCGATTTGGAATCTTGTTAATGGTTTGTGCCACTATCTACTGTTTGTTTAGGATATCTCTCTCTCTCTCTCTCTCTCTCTCTCTCTCTCTCTCTCTCTCTCTCTCTCTCTCTCTCTCTCTCTCTCTCTCTCTCTCTCTCTCTCTCTCTCTCTCTCCTCTCTCTCTCTCTCTCTCTCTCTCTCTCTCTCTCTCTCTTCTCTCTCTCTCTCTCTCTCTCACTGCTGCAGGGTTTGTAGAGAGGACATTTCTCTCTCGGTAGAATTTTTTATGTCTCTTGCCACAAAGAGAATATTCAAGGACATGTTTGGTTGCCTTATTAACTGACCTCGAGGGATAAAAAAATTATAGAAAGTATCGACCTTGGAAGTATTTGTTAACTTTTGCCTATAGGAGAGTAAGAATCCTGCCACTATATCCATTACAAGGTCGTCAAATCTATGCCATCATATGAAGACTTCCAGGATACTCTTTGTATAAAAAATGTTTGGGACAAAAGAACCTGAAAATCATCAAACATAATTTCTGTAAATATATATATATATTCTTTTAACGTTTTGAGCCTATAGCGCCTGTTGGCTATTATCTTACTTTCTTAGATTACTGATAACAACATATCATACCCCGATGGAGCAGTTATTTATAAATGCTAACAAAAGAGAACTTATCGTAAGGAAATCTCACGAATGACCTGAATGTCTCAAGTACAGGAAACGACGATATCAGAATCTTGTCAAGAACATAAGAACATAAGAAAATAAGGAAGCTACAAGAGGCCGTGAGACCTACACGAGGTAGTTCCTGTTACTTAACACTACCTATATCCACCTCTCTTCCCCATCCATGAATTTATCCAGACTCCTTTTAAAGACCCCAATAGACTCCGCATTGACCACCTGACGAATTAGTCCATTCCAATCATTCACCACTCTATTTGTGAACCAGTTTCTCCCACTTTCCTTTTTGTCAGAACCAGAAAAAGAAGTATCAGAAAATCATAGTAAAGAAAAACTCCTTCAATTGTGAGACTTTCAGAAATTCGATCTCACGACCATGTTTTTAATTTTCCCGAAGGAAGTAAAACAGCGACACACGAGGGAATGGTGGTGATAGTGCTGAAATTTGAGGGCGGGAAAAACATGTAGCAATTCCACGCTCTTCTCTGATTTACACGACACTCGCAAAATCGATTTCACGAGACTATTCTTCATTTTTCTCACGGAAGAACAATATTACGACTTAAAATAACGAAAATAATGCAATTAAACATGGACAATAAATGGATAAAGAATTGATATAATGATAAATAAACTTTTCTCAAGGAAGTACAACATTGCGACTTAAAAGGATTTAAAAGAACGATAATAATGCGGCTAAACATATTAAATTTAATAGATCAAGTGTACTGAATACCTGATGTGGGCTGTGTATTATTGTTTATTATTATGGTTGTGTGTATTGCGTTTATTAACCTGAGTCTGCAATGTAATGCCATGCTAAAAAAAACTGAAAAAATACATTTAAGCTTTATAAATCCCACTATAAGTTTGTGAAAATATTACAATTGATTTATATGTAGCCTGTATGAAGAGAAAAATTTTGGTTTTGAAAATACTAGTGTTAATAGATAAGGGAGTGAAGAATTCGGACGACAAAACAAAAACAACAACAAAAACAACAACAACAACACAACAACAAATGCAGCAGTAGCACCATCAGTAACAATAACAAGTGTACTTCTACTACTACAACTACTACTACTACTACTACTACTACAACTACTACTACTGCCTACTACTACTACTACTACTGCAACTACTGCTACTACTACTACTACTGCAACTACTACCACTTCTACTACTGCTACTACTACTACTACTACTACTACTACTACTACCACTACTACTACTACTACTACTACTACTAACTACTACTACCACTTCTACTACTACTATTAATACTGCTACTACTGCTACTACTACTACCACTTCTACTACCACTTCTACTACTATTACTACTATTACTACCACTTCTACTACTACTACTATTACTACTATTACTACCACTTCTACTACTACTACTACTACTACTCCTACTACTACTACTACTACTACCACTTCTACTACCACTTCTACTACTATTTCTACCACTTCTATTACTACTACTACTACTACTACTACTACTACTACTACTACTACTACTACTACCACTTCTACTACTACTACTACTACTACTATTACTATTACTACTCTACTACTACTACTACTACTACTACTACTATTACTATTACTACTGCTACTACTACTACTACTACTATCACCACCACTTTTACTACAACTGCAATAATTTACTTCCTCGAGCCAGACGTCTAATATACTTTCTCCTTTCTCTGGCAATTGTCTCTATCTAAATTGATGTAAATAAAATCAAGACGGAAGATTGAACAATATATCAGAGTTGATCGTTCCAAGACGTGTTATTTCCCAAAACAACGCACAGAGTTGTCTGAAAATTGCCAACATGCTTGAAGTGATTACGAAAAATTGCGGCATTCAACTTTTGCAACAATTCAACTTTCAACGGCGACGAACTTTTTCTATATTGTAAATTGAAGGAAACAAGCGGACAAAAAATATTAACTATACAGATTCAAACAAACCATGGACAAAACTAAGACTGGTAGAAATTTCACAAGCTGCCAAAATGAACTGTTTGTGTTTCTGTATTAGGTGAAAACCGTAAAAAGGCAGAAATAATGTAGTTGTTATCGCTCTAGAGATTATGTATTTGGTGAGAGAGATTTCGGTTTTTATGTCTTTAATGTAAAAAAAACTGGGAATCTTTAATATGAACTTTCTTTACAGGAGACTTTAATAGATACATATAAAAAGAGAGAGAGAGAGAGAGAGAGAGAGAGAGAGAGAGAGAGAAGAGAGAGAGAGAGAGAGAGAGAAGAGAGAGAGAGAGAGAGAGAGAGAGAGAGAGAGAGAGAGAGAGAGAGAGAGAGGAGAGAGAGAGAGAGAGAGAGAAAGAAAAGAGAGAGAGAGAAGAGAGAGGAGAGAGAGAGAGAGAGAGAGAGAGAGGAGAGAGAGAGAGAGAGAGAGAGAGGAGAGAGAAGGAGAGAGAGAGAGAGGGGAGAGAGAGAGAGAGAGAGAGAGAGAGAGAGAGAGAGAGAGAGAGAGAGAGAAGAGAGAGGAAGAGACGGTACCCATTAAAAAAAATACCTTGGATATGCCGTCACCCAGCCTCACTCGTGTATTTCTACAAGATCATCACACACACACACATGCTGTTCTTCCTGCAGGCATAAAACTTTCCACTAACATTACATTTATTATTCATTCCACCATACCATAGCAAATGACTTTCACCTCACCGCCAACACACAACAAGGGCATAGACCACTGTATACCTGGACTGCGCACGGAATATCGGCCTGTTGCACATGGGCCTGAACTTGCCCTGAAGTCGGAGGGCCGCTCGGATTCATATATATATATATATATATATATATATATATATATATATATATATATATATATATATATATATATACGCATCATATAGACTGGTTTATCAGTATATATGATATACTGTAATCTTCGCAAATGTTTGTTCTATAATATTATCAAATAAAAAACAGTAAAACACGCTAAAGAAATGCCATTACGAGACTCTGAAGAAATATGCATGAACTTAATATTCACTTCAACTCTTCGCCATTTAAAACTTTGCGAGTCAACTTTTATCATGAAGGGTATCAATAGAAGTGCAATTTTATTAGCTTTCCATTGCTATATTTCGTTATCTGATAAATTAATTAGAACCATGCATAAATTAGCGTTAAATAAATAAATAAAATCATCAATCTGGTAATTTTCCCGATTGATGAGGTTATTTATTTAGTTAACGCTAATTTATACATGGTGCTAATTCATTTATCAGAAAACGAAATATATAAGTAAATAAATAGCATCATCAATCGGGAAAATTACCCGATTGATGATTTTATTTATTTATTTAACGCTAATTTATGCATGGTTCTAATTAATTATCAGATAACGAATATAGCAATGGAAAGCTAATAAAATTGCGCTTCTATTGATACCCTTCATGATAAAAGTTGAATCGCAAAGTTTTAAATGGCGAAGAGTTAAGGGAATATTAAGTTCATGCATATTTCTTCATTGTCTCGTAATGGCATTTCTTTACCGTGCTTTATTGTTTTTTATTTGATAATATTATAGAACAAACATTTATGAAGATTACAGTATATCATATATACTGATAAAACCAGTCTATATGATAGTCCATAGACCACTATATCTCTTTGTCGGGCGCCCCGCAGGCCCCTATGCAGCCCCGCAATTCAAAACATTGTCGCGTGTGCAGTCCAGGTATACAGTGGTCTATGACAAGGGTTATAAATGCTTGCCTTCGTGACCCTATTTCATGCTGTGTCAAATACTTTCGTTAGTGACCTTATTTCATACTGTGTCACATCATCACATGGTCTGCTCAGGTATACATCTCACCTTACTACTACTAATTAAATGGTATCACTATTGCCCTCTATTTCACCACCAATATTCATGCGTCATTATTTGGATTGGGTTCAGGTTACACATGTCATCTTATCACCACTATTTAAATAAGAATATAAGAAAATAAGGAAGCTACGGGAGGCTGTGAGACCTACACGTGGTAGTTCCTGTAAATGTATATCAATATTGCCCTACATTTCTCTTCCAATATTCGTGAGTCATTATTTGCGTGGGTCAAGGTTATACTCAGTCACTCCTTATCCCTCTCTTTGAATTTAATGTGATCAATAGTGCCCTACATTTCGCTATACCAATGTTCATGAGTCATTATGCTGCGTGGGTCAAGGTTATACTCAGTCATTCCTTATCCCCTCTATTTGAATTTAATGTGATCAATAGTGCCCTACATTTCGCTATACCAATGTTCATGAGTCATTATGCTGCGTGGGTTCAGGTTACGTCGTTACTCAAGTCACTTCGCATCACCTCGTCGTCGCCTTGTTTTCCTGCACAGTCATCTTGGTGGTTCTAATACTAGACCTGTTCTCACTAGTCTTCCCTTGGACTCTTCTTTCGCTTATTATTATTATTATTATTATTATTATTATTATTATTATTATTATTATTATTATTATTATTATATTACTATTGTTATTCCCCTGGACCCCCCCCCCCCCCCCCCCCCCCCCCCCCCGTGCAGATGCCAATAGTCTTTTTCATAGGGAAAAGGCATAAACTAGAGTTGAAGAGTAAAAGTCAAGAAGAAATTAAACACAGACAGAAAGAAAGTGCGTGTGGCTATACTACATATATGACTCTTGAGCGAAAAAATCATACAGTACCTAGTTAAAATCATAGAGTACCTAAATAAGATCATACAGTAACTACAGCTCCATGCCCTAGAGTAGCTACAGCACCATGCAACATCAATCTTTTTCATCTCACCACCTCACAATCTACTGTTTTAATTGTTCTGTATCCCTGGTCCTTGCCTATATCGTAGTCATTTAAATACTACTACTCATTCATACTCTGAGGTTGTTTATGGATAGATATTTAGATACATTTAGATAGGGAAAAAGACTGAACTTTTGTGCAGTTCCTGTTCATATCTTGAGAGAAAATAAAATGAAAAAATGAGAAAAAAGAGAAAAAATGGTGGGGTCTCAAAACACAAGATTAGATTATACATCATTTCAATAAGTTTTCCATCCAGTGTAGAAAGCTTATTCATCTTCAATCTTCTAATTCTCTTTTCCATTAGCACGCTTACAGTATCCACGGTTTTTTCTCCATTACCTTTAAAAGGGGAACATGATTCTTATTAAAGGTCTCATTCATCTCCTCTACAAAAAAAAATCACTTTCTCTATACTTCTTATACTGAACACTTAACTTTTTTTGTATAAGGACTTTTTTCCTTGCCCTCTATCTACCTGCCTATCTATCTATCTATCTATCTACTTATCAATCTATCTATCTATATGTCTATCTGTGCATTTTTTCTGATGACCGACACCATTTCATAACCCTTTCTCTTTTCGTTTACAGCACTTTCTACGTACAGTCTACATTCTTCGATATATAATAAACAACAAAAACATATCTTAGGTAATTCTGCGCGAAACTAAGAGACTGACCAAAGAAAACGGGAGAAATCTTAAAGTCTACCTTGCAAACTCCATGAAAACGAATCCTGAGGCACTTCATGATTGTGTTAACCCCTTGAGGCCCAGAGCGTATTTTCCATTGTAATTTGGCTACCATTAGACGATTTTTAATGAATATAAGCAATATTTTATAGCTATGACCTGTTTAGTATCCTTGTCGACTAACTAATTTGGTATAATTAGTTACTTTTTATAATTGTATGGCTGACAACAGACAATTTTTCATAGCAAAGGAAAGATCTGGGCATAAAGGGGTTAAGGAAGCTAATCTCACAAACCTTTACTTATTGTTTAAGGGATAATGAACCACACAATGAACCACACACCGAACTATTGTGTAGTTGTACTTCACCCAATAAAAGCAGACAGAGCTTGGCTACCGGACTGATTGGCTCACTCCCCCTTCTCTCCTTGGACACCACGTAACATGGTGGCTTGCGGTGGTACTTATCCAGCTCCTTGACGTTGAACGGCTACTACTGAGAGGAGATGGGTCAGGCCCAATGTTACTGCGCGGGCTCGCTATGGTGACGGGAAGGGGCTCACACTCAGCGGGTATAGAGTGTGTCGACCTACGTTGTTTTCGTAGATGTTGTCGATTCCTTCTGTAGGTCCTTCCATCCTCAGTCTTCACCACATATGACCCTGGCTTGATTCTATCACCAACAGTAGCTTGCCGCCATTCCCTGATGCCTGGTGACAATGGCTGCATCCTCACAGTATCACCAGTGTCTAGAGGAGTTAGTGCTCCACGTGAGAGAAAACGCTCGGCACCTTTCCCTCTCCTTTCCTGCTGTGTTCTCGCATCGAAACTGCAGTGTAGTGACGGACGTAGTCTGCAGGCCGCAGTAGGGATGTGAGTCTTAAGGCTGATTCACACTGGCGTTTTTTCGGCATTTTTATCTGACGAGAAGGGGTCTGAGTCTGGGGCTGGTGTCATGATCGCAATAGGTTTTCAACAAAAATCACACACCGAGCGATCGGTGTGTGATTTTTGTTGAAAACCTATTGCGACCATGACACCAGCCCCAGACCCAGACCCCTTCTCGTCAGATAAAAAAGCCGAAAAAACGCCAGTGTGAATCAGCCTTTAGTTTCCCTTCCGAATATCTTCTCAGCAGGACTGGTTTCGTCTCCCTCTGTTGGAGTGTTCCTGTAGTTTAACAACCCAATATACGGATCTTCGCCTGCCGCCTTGCACTTACGCATTAACTGCTTCGCTGTTTTCACCGCTGCTTCAGCTGCGCCATTCGCTTTACTATTCCCTGGACTGATGGTCTCATGTCCAAAGTTCCATTCCTTCCTGAACTTAGCGAACTCTGCTGAAGTGTACTGCGTCCCATTATCGCTTACAAGCACGTCAGGAATACCATGCCTGGCGAAATTATTTTTTAACTTGCTGATGATAGTCGCAGGGGTTGTATCTGGCAAATCGTCCAATTCCCACAACTTGCTGTGGTAGTCAACTGTAACTAGATAGTTACGACCCCCACGTGAAAATGTCGCTCCCCACCTTCTCCCAAGGGAGAGATGGACCTTCATGTACATGTAGTGGTTCAGGAGCTTGCTTCGTGCCATATGTAACGCAAGTTCCACATGTTTCAACATATTGACGTATCTCTGCAGACATACCAGGCCAATAGATGAGGTCTCGCGCTCGTCGTAAACAGGCGTTAATTCCTAGATGACCAGCGTGAACCTTCTTCATCATCTCGCGGCGAAGTAGTTTAGGGATAACTATTCGTTCCCCTCTGTAGATCACCCTGTCGATCAACTCTTCAAGCTCTTTTCCCCCATTTGTTCTATACCAATACCAATATCAATACCCTCAATAGTATATACCTTCTTCTTGTGTTGTATAATACCATGCGCCTATAGTGACGGGCGAAAGTAATACTATTGAGGGTATTGGTAGTGGTATAAGTATACGATAAAATGGAGGAAAAAAAGCAAAAGTAGAGTTAATGAGTAAAAGTTAGCAGGAAATAATATTCAGAGAGAAAAAAAAAGTGCGTGGGGCTAGATTACTATGACTATTGATGGAAAAAATTGGTATTGGTACAGAAAATATGTAAAAAATAAAAAGTTGATTGAAAAATTAGGAGGATATCAAATACAGTGAGAGAAAAAAAGGTGCGTGTCGCTATACTACTATGACTATTGAGGGAAAAACAACATACAGTAACTAGATAAAATCCTTGAGTACCTAAATAAGATCCTACAGTCACTACAGACCCACGCACTATAGTAGCTATCACCATGCAACATAAATGAGGTAATAGGAACACCATTCACTCATTTATTATTATTATTATGCTCGAGCCACTACTTTCATTTATCATTATTTTGTTCTACGTTGGAGCGACTATTTTCTTTTTCTTTTCTACGTTGGAGCCTCAATTTTATTTTTATTTTTAAGTTGGAGCCCCAATTTTCTTTTTATTTTTAAGCTGGAGCCCCAATTTTCTTTTTATTTTTAAGTTGGAGCCTCAATTTTCTTTTTATTTTTAAGTTGGAGCCTCAATTTATTTTTATTTTTAAGTTGGAGCCCCAATTTTCTTTTTATTTTAAGTTTGGAGCCTCAATTTTCCTTTTTTATGTAAGTTGAGCCTCAATTTTCTTTTATTTTTAAGTTGGAGCCTCAATTCTTTATTTTTAGAGTTGGAGCCCATTTCTTTTATTTAAGTGGAAGCCCCAATTTTCTTTATTTTTAAGTTGGACTCAATTTTATTTTTATTTTAAGTTGGAGCCCCAATTTCTTTTATTTTTAAGCTGGACGCCCAATTTGTTTATTTTTAAGTGGACCTCAATTTCTTTTGATTTTTAAGTTGGAGCTCAATTTTATTTTATTTTTAAGTTGGAGCCCCAATTTTCTTTTTTTTTAAGTTGGAGCCTCAATTTCTTTTATTTTTAAGTTGGGGCCCCAATTTCTTTTATTTTTAAGTTGGAGCCTCAATTTCCTTTTTATTTTTAAGTTGGAGCCTCAATTTTCTTTTTATTTTTAAGTTGGAGCCCCAATTTTCTTTTTATTTTTAAGTTGGCGCCCCAATTTTCTTTTTATTTTTAAGTTTGAGCCACTATTTTTTTCCTTTTATTTTTCTTTACGTTTGAACCACTCTATTTTTTCCTTTGTTTAAGATAAGATAAGATAAGATAACTTTATTTTCACATTGAATACATACAACATGAAATTCGTTTTGGCATGAAGCTCACCCGTAAAGTGAAAATAACATTTTACAATACAACTAAGTATATTAATCATCACTATTTACAGAGTATCATTCCTAATACCAGATACCTGTCACCACCTATATGACGCACCAAGTGATATAACTATTACAGACCTAAGTTCTGGGATGCTATATAGTTGTACAGTTTTATACTCTTTGATAAAAGAATTTTTAATCTACTTGTGTTTTGCCTGGGAGTGAATCTCCTTGCTGATCTAAGAAAAAGTGTATTGACAGTTCATGGTGATTAATCATTCATGATCTTACTACCGCTTCATTACACTGCTATTGTATAATTCTCTAGTGTACAGTTTTGCGTGGAGTCTACCGCGGTCTTTACACATTGTCTTCATTTTATTTTGTCTTTATTTTTCTCCATACCATAAGTCATGAGAACACACAGATGGATTCTCTACGGACTTATAGAATAGAGACATATTACTTTATCTACTCGGATGTTTCCCAATATCCTTAGAAAATGGATACGTTGCTGACTTTCTTGTACATCTGTTGTGTACTTGGAGAGCTGTTAATTTGTCATCAATGATTATGCCTAAGTACTTGTATTCATTCACTCTTTCAACTTGTTCATTGGCTATAACAATAGGGTCAGGCACAAAATTTTTTTTTTACTCTAAAATCTATTATCATTTCTTTTGTTTTCTTTACATTGAGGGTTAAGAAATTTTCATTACACCAATTTACAAAGTTATTGACTTGAGTTAAAAATTCTCTTGAGTTATCATTCTTAATTTTACCTATAATTGCAGTATCGTCTGTATATTTGACTATGGGACAGCTAGGATAGTTGCTTTTGCAATTATTTGTGTACAGAGTGAAAAGTAACGGCGAAAGAACACACCATTGAGGAGCTCCAGAATTAGTGAAGACAGTATCAGATTTAACATTTCTTATTTTAGTATATTGTGGTCTTTGCGAAAGGTAACTATAAATCCACAGAATAAGTTTACTGTTTACATTCATTTCTAATAATTTCCTAAGTAAAACATGGGGCTGAATTGTATTGAAGGCACTGCTAAAGTCTATAAATAAGATTCTAACCCGTGTATTTTGTGTTTCTAAATGTTCAATAGTTTGGTGAAGTAAGGTTAACCCAGCATCCTGAACACTCCTACCTTGTCTATAAGCAAACTGCAATTGGTCTCTTAAAGGATCTATATTTACACTAAGGTATCTCTTCACAATATATGTGAAGAGATACCTTATATCTCTTATATCTCTTCACAATATTATTTATTTACATTGGAGCCAACACTTTCTTCCTCTTTCTTTTTTTTACGTTGAAGCCCTTATTTTAATTATTATTCTTATTCTTATTATTTTTTTACGTTTGAGCCACCCATTAAGTATCACTATTCCCCAGATGACCTCACGGAGCTGCGCAACAACGGGTTCTGGGCGGCCGTGATCTGCGTGGCCAGCTATGCCTACGGGGAGTACTTCATCGCGGGCCAGCTACCCAAGGACCCCCGCCAGGCCACGTGGCTCCTCATGCACTCCGCGGTCCCCCACCTCCTCTTCTCCCTCCTCTACGTGTTCGGGGTCACCTGGTGGGGCCCCTTGTACATGAGGGACCACAAACCCATCGCCGGTCTCAGGCCCCTCATGATGGCCTATAATGGCTTCCAGGTCGTCTTCTCGGCCTATATGTTTTTGGAGGTAGGCTATTTTTTTATTAAGCCACGCTCTTTCGGTCTGGTGAGTTTTTTTTTGTTTTACGTTAGAACTTATAGGGAATGTTCTCAGCCTATATGTTTTTGGAGGCAGACTAATGTGTTTGATCAAGCCACACTATTTCGGTTTAGTGCTTGTTTTTTTTTAAGTTGGATCCTATATCGCATCTTCTCAGCCTATATGTTTTTGGAGGTAGCCAGCGTAAAAATAAAAATAATAACACCAGACCGAAATAGTGTGGCTTTATCAAAATAAAATCACACTACAGTAAACCCTCTTTAAATCGAACCCGTATAATTCAAACTTTGGATAATTCGACCTGTTTCAGGCCAGTTCAAATTTTTCAATAACTTTCCATAATTCGAGCAGGTTTGAATTATCCTTAGCCTTACTAGTGGGAGTTCGAGCTCTCCCATGCGGTGCGTGCCGCGGCTGCCTAGTGTGATCTAATATATGATCATTTATAATTATCGTATAAATACGATAGGCGGAGGAAGAAGGCGGGAGGCGGAGGAGGAAGAAGAGGAGAGGAGGATGAAGTGAGCGAGGGGAAGGAGGGAAGAAGAGGAGGAAGGAGGGGAGAGGGGGTGGAGAAGGAAGGAGGTGGGACAATGAAGGGAGGAGAGGAGGAGGAGGAAGGAGGAGAAGAAAGGGAGGAGAGGAAATGGGAGGAGGAAGAACTATTTTTTTTAAGTATCCTTCGCTTTGTATACAATCCTTCAGTCATTCATGGGCCTCTTCGCTCTTTCACGCATCCTACAGGAGTCATGGGAGGGCATTAGAAGTCCCACAGGATTGCAATAGTATTCCTAGGTTTTTATAAGTACTTTGACAATCGCATGGGTGGCTCAAATAGGGATTAATAATAATATTATTTATGCTAAAAATACTATTACTGATCGTTGTATTGAAGTAATGATTAATCTAGCAATGCCTATCATATTCTGATCTCTTGTAATAAGTTTTGTCTAATTTGTGGTTTTTAAGGAATATCTGGAAGTACGTATCAATGTCATTGTGAATTGGCTGAAATAGGGACTTCTAATCATTGTAACTGAAAACTGACACCAGGTTCTTGTTCAGCATGCCCAAAAACTGCAAGGAACAAATTTTCAACGAAATCTATTTTTTTTTTAATATTGCAAATTTTGCAAGGGTTATGCCTTGATTTTTTTTTTAAATCACGTTTGTTCAATAACTAGAAAACTATGGCAGATAATTGCAACATGTATAGAGAAGTAATGTGAAGTAGATCAAGGGCTATCATTTGGCGCAAAGCAAAAAAATATTGATTGGTAAATAACTGAGAAAATAGCATATTCGTACATTTATACAAAATATCAATTTTCTCGACAACCATGAGGTGTTTTGACAAGCCGATTACTGCATCATGTAGAACACCTCAATATGAACCTATGATACTTCAATAAGTTCTTCTACCACTCGTAGTTTTGCGGCAAAATAACAAAAACCAGATTTTCGTCAATTTTGGAATATTTTTGAGCAGCCAGAAATCCGAAAAATATTTTTGTCGCTAGATAATTAGAAATGCTGGGGATACAATTGTAGATCCATCCATTTACAATAACTTTTGATGGGTAAGTGTTGCTATGTGAGAAACAAGTGAGCTGAACGTGTTATAGTAAATATATAAGTTTATAATTCAGAAACCGTTCATGATAGGTCAGTGTAGACGCGAGACCAGTGTTGCCACCTCAGTGTAGGGGAAGGGACTAACTCTATATGATTTTCACGCATAGTAATATATCATACTTCTAGTTTAAATATGTTTTACTTTGAAAATCGCAAGTTAGACTGAACCTAAGAACAAAAAATAGAAATTGCAACCCAACATATTTGATTAACATCTACATACATACATACATGCATACATAGATACCTTAACTTTTCCATTATAATACCCGCCTCCATAAAAAGAAAATAACACTCAAATTAAAAAGTATATTACATGTACTGCATTAAAAAAACTCCTTTAAAAGTTAAATGGTTCGGCAATAACAGAACTCTTGCAATATATATATATATATATATATATATATATATATATATATATATAAGTAGAGAGAGAGAGAGAGAGAGAGAGAGAGAGAGAGAGAGAGAGAGAGAGAGAGAGAGAGAGAGAGAGAGAGAGAGAGAGAGAGAGGGGCCTTGATCCAATTAGAGAGGGTTCACTGTATTTAGTTCTGGTGGACTTCTTGTTTTCGTCGGACCCTTTAGCGCCTGTAAGCTTTTTATCTTCCTTCCTGAGGCTAAGAAAATCAGACATCAGAATGAATAACGCAATATAGACAAAACCCAAATATGAAGGTAGTGATAAAACTAATATTTGTTTCAGGGCGGACTCTCAGGATGGCTCACCACCTACTCTTGGAAATGCCAGCCTTGCGACTACTCTAACAACCCTCTGGCCATTAGGGTAAGCCAAAAACAACCTTTCTTTACCCTTCACTCCCTTACAGGAACTACCGTGCACGTGTAGGTCTCACGGCTTCTTGTAGCTTCCTTATTTTCTTATGTTCTCCCTCCCTTGCACCTCCTCTACACTGCTATACCAGGGTGCTTATGTACGTTATGATAACTAGTACGTGTGTGAAGTCTGCTTTTTCTCTCCACAGATGATGCACATTGGCTATTGGTATCACTTCTCCAAATACATCGACTTTATGGACACAGTAAGTACCTTATATGTCAGTCAAAACCTTATTTAATGTCAGTCAAATCACTTAAAAGTCTTCGTAATCTAAGAACAAATTCAAAGAGACACGAGAGTAAAGTCATATGTTTTACCACTTTTTGTACAGGAATTACCACGTGTAAGTCTAACGGCCTCTTGTAGCTTCCTTATTTTCTTATGTTCTTATGTTTTCATGTTTTCATCAGGTATTCTTCGTGATGAATAAGAAGAATCAACACATCTCGTTGCTGCACATGGCCCATCACGCACTCATGCCCATCAGCACCTGGTACGGCATCCGCTACCACCCAGGTGAGAACTTCCATTCATGAGAGGGGATAACACAAGAACACTAGGGGGGGGAGGCACTCAGTAGAGCGCATACCTCCGCCCGAATATTTCATAAATTCTATATATATATACTATATATATATATATATATATATATATATATATATATATATATATATATTATATATATATATATATATATATATTATATATATTATATATATATATATATATATATATTATATATGCACTCAGTATGAACGCATACCTCCGGCCGAATATTTTATCAATTGGTTGCCATGGCAACAGTTGTCAATAGATTTCATCCAAAATAAATCAGTTCTTCCTTATACCAAATAGACTTGGTATACCGAGTTTGGTCCAAATCTATTTGTAACTTTTCGAGAAATCCTGTACACTAACAGACAGACAGACAGACAGATCGGGGTGAAAACATAACCCCTCCAACTTCGTTGGCGGAGGTAATAAGAAAATAAGGAAGCTACAAGAGGCTGGTAGACCTACACGTGGTAGTTCCTGTTACTACTACTACTACCACCTACATCCACCTTTCATCCCCATCCAGGAAATTGTCTAGCCTCCTTTTAAAGCACCCTATTGACTCCACACTAACTACCCCATGACTGAGTCTATTCCAATCATTAACCATCCTATTTGTGAACCAGTTTTTCCTTATTTCCTTTTTAAATCTACGCTTTTTCAGTTTGAGTCCTACTAAACTATCTCGTTCCGTTACAGGTGGACACAACACATTCTTCGGCTTCCTGAACGCCTTCGTACACACCGTCATGTACCTGTATTACCTGCTGGCCGCCATGGGACCCCACATGCGGCCCTACCTGTGGTGGAAGAAGTACCTCACCACCCTACAGATCCTTCAGTTCACGGCAGTTTTCTTCCATGCAATGCTCGTGAGTTCAACATTACCTTTGCCTGTCAGACTTCTGTTTTATTTTCTCCCATCCTTTATTTTTTTTTCTTACTTTATTAACGCATAAGTTTTTACAGTCAGGAGCTTCAGCTGGACTACTGAAAACTATCTTTGACTCTACAGCAATATATAAGATTATTCCTAACTTAACATACATCCTTCTTTAATCATGTATGAACACAAGAGCTTAGAATACAAAGAACTAGAATAGAACACAAGAATTTATCCCTTTATCCCCTGAACAGAAATACTAACAACTCTCTTCCCCTAACAGCCTGCCGTGATTGAATGCAACGTGCCGTCTTCCTTGATGAACTGGGTTGGCTGCATTGCGGTTCTCTTCACCGTTCTCTTCGGCGACTTTTACATCAAGGAGTACAAGAAAAAAAACATCAACCACGTGAGTTACTTTATCAAACTATTATTAACCCCTTCACACCTAGATCTTTCTTTTGTTATAAAAATGTGTATGTTGTTAGCCATAAAACTACGAAAAGTAACTGAATATACCAAACTACTTAAGTCGACAAGGATACTAAACAGGTCCTATCTATAAAATATTGCTTATATTCACTAAAAAAAAAACTTCTAATGATAGCCAAATTACAATGGAAATTACGTTCTGGGTCTCAAAGGGTTCATTAATGTTTGCTCACTATAAAAGAAAACTACTTAGTATGAACGAATAATTAAATGCCTTTTTGATATCATACCTTTCTGTTTTGATAATTATATATTAGCCAATAGCAGATGATATAATACATCACGCATTTACCAACACTTTTAATTGATAGGTAAAGGTGAAGGTAGGTGATGATGGTGGTTACTCGCCTCCCAACCATCACACCATTGACAAGCAGACCATCACCACCACCACCACCTCAACCACCACCACTACCCTTCACGACTCCCCCCTCTCCAATGGCACCACCAGGCGGGTCGCTTGTGCCCCTGTGTCCAATGGTATTCTGGCTAACTAGCTGGAAAGGAGTCACTGCCCAGAGCTCCTTCAGTTGTTTCGTGTCTCAAATAGTTTTTCACTAAATTTTCGTTAAGTTAAGTTAGGATTAGATTGTGTTGTAGTTTTTTGTCCATATTGAGATGTTTATTTTGTATATTTTTGGCTTCCCTTATTATCTTTCCCAATGTTTTTTCTCCTATTCGTCATATTTTTTTCTCTCTCTCTCTCTCTCTCTCTCTCTTCTCTCTCTCTCTCTCTCTCTCTCTCCTCTCTCTCTCTTCTCTCTCTCTCTCTCTCTCTCTCTCTCTCTCTCTCTCTCTCTCTCTCTTTTCTCCTCATGCAGGTTGTAGGCTCTCGCTGTCCGTCCCTGTGCTTCGGTCACATCGGTCCGCCTATTCGTCTACGTCGCGCTTCTATCATCATACCTTGTATTCGTACTTCAATGTCTGATAGATGATTTATCTCTCTCTCTCTCTCTCTCTTCTCTCTCTCTCTCTCTCTCTCTCTCTCTCTCTCTCTCTCTCTCTCTCTCTCTCTCTCTCTCCTCTCTCTCTCTCTCTCTCTCTCTCTCTCTCTCTCTCTCTCTCTCTCTCTCTCTCTCTCTCTCTCTCTCTCTCTCTCTCTCTCTCTCTCTCTCTCTCTCTCTCTCTCTCTCTCTCTCTCCTCTCTCTCTTGAGCGTGCCCTAACTCTGATGTTTAGTCAGCTATATATCTCAAGCCTTAGTCAGTAAATGTGTCCCTTCACTGCAGTCTTGTGTTCTAGACCTAAGTATGTACAATCCATCCCATTGTTCTTCGCAACGGACGCCCCCACTACCGAGGAACATAAGAACATAAGAAAATAAGGAAGCTACAAGAGGCCGCGAGACCTACATCCACATTTCATCCTCATCCATGAAATTATCCAGCCTCTTTTTAAAGCTCCCTATTGACTCCGCACTAACTACCTGACGACTGAGTCCATTCCAGTCATTTACCACCCTATTTGTGAACTAGTTTTTCCCTATTTTCTTTTTAAATCAACGCTTTTCCAGATTGAATCCGTTACTTCTTGTTCTACCCTGATTACTAGTCGTAAGGAGGTAAAGCCTGGAATGGCTCAGCTTGTACATTGCGTCACTGTGTAAAGATCATGGTTATGGAGACATTTCAGCTCATATTTATCATAATTTCATATACAAAACTAGTGTAATAAAATCTAACATTGTGTGCAGTGAGCTATTATCCCTCCGTATTAGGTGAATCTTCTGATGAAGTGCTACTGTGGTTTAGATGCCCTTTTATTCAGGGTGTATTGTTGGTGTTGTTATTGGTGTATTCTTTTATTCCTTCGATCATAAGGCGGATGCGGCAAGTCAAGGCGTTACGACACGGGGCAGTTCAAGATCCCTTCACTGATTTATACTTTTCTACCACTCATCTTGCATGAGTTGGATTTTTCGACGAAGCAAGTGACACAATGTGAATAAGTGTTCACTATGTCATCAACAGAAGAAAGGAGGAAACTAGATGGCCAGAACTCTGAGAGCTCAAACTACCAGCATCATACTTGTTACTGGTAACTTCTGGTAGTAATAATAATAATGATATGATAATGATCAAATGGGTACTTTGATTATAATAATGATATTAGAATAGAAATACAAATTAACAATAAATTTCTTTTTAGATGATAATTGATAATTGTAATAATAGTAATAATAATAACAACAATAATAATAATAATAATGATAATGATAATAATATTAATAATATCATAATAATATTGCATATAAGTCTACATATAATTAAACATGGCAAGCCGTTGCCGCAGAGTTTCTTACTAGAATTCACTGAAAATCTTTTATAATTCGCTGAAAATCCTTCTGTCCAGCTAAGGGTCCGCCATTTCTGTCTAATTTCAACCAAACTTTCATGAATGGTTGAGCTCATCCCTGGGATAGCTTTAAACTATATTCAGCCAGGTTTATTCAATTTCTTCATTAGTTGAAAGAATAGTTTGTTTCTCAAGGGAGGCCCGTCAGGGTGGCAAGGTTGGTAGCGACGTGAGTTCGCAATGTGCAGCGTCCCTGTGCATTCGGTCAGCGGTTCGAGTCCGCCTAGTTCGTGCTGACGTGGCGGCGCTTTGTATAGTCAATAACCTTGTAGTTGGTACTTGCAAAGTGTCTAGATAGGATGAAAATCTTATCTTATCTTCTCAAGGGAGATGGAAGAAGAAAGAGAGAGAGAGAGAGAGATCATAAATACGGTGTTACGTGTAAAATGAATTTGGATTGTCTTTCAGAGCATCGTACTTATTACGGGTAACTTCTGCTAGTAAACACTAATTAATTACCAATTACTGTATTTCCTCAATCGATATACGTAACATTATTCTTCAATATTTCAGTTTTTTCTTCTTGCATTCAGAAGTTCAAAATCTGCCATATCTTTGGTGCGACATCTGGTTAGAACAGACGATGATGAAGATCTATCTATCTATATATCTATCTATATTATGAACGCTAAAAATGGACGAGGACTGCGCGGTCATTTTCTTAGACACTGACTAGTGTTTTCTTGACTAAAATGAGTGTTTTTTTCATATGGAGATATTTTTATTTTCCGGAAACCCATGAACAATTTTTTTTTCTTTTTTCATCACTAAATCTTAGTATCACCGTTTCTATTGATAACAATGTATCTCCAGCAGAAAAAGCACTAAATCTTGGCCAGTAAATAATAGTCAGTGTCTCATTGACGGCGCGATTCCACCGAGGCAACACAGGCAACATGTAGCATGCGACTTGACTGGCTTTCAACAAATATGTTGAATGCGGCTTTCAACCAGAAGACATGTTGCTTGCGACAAGGCAACATCGTTGTTGCTTGTAGCATGCTACATCCTATGTTGACTGTTGAATGCCACAAAACCTTTTCCACCAATTCAACAAAAACTAAGCCAATTGTCAACACGATGTCTCAGCAGACGGTCGCTGCTGCTGCATATCTAGTGCTGTGTCGCAAAAAAAAAAAAAAAAAAAAAAAAAAAAACACCGATGGTGGAAGAGAGAACTTTTTATGGGCAGTAACATTGCTCAATGTGATTTTATTGAAAAATTACTGTCCGATGACCAATCACTTTTCAAGAACTTTTCAACGATGAATGTGAATGATTTCAATTTCCTTCTCGACAGAGTGAGTCCCAGGATTAGGAAGAGTGACACAAATTACCGGGAAGCCGTACCACCTAAAATCAGACTTTTAGTGACATTGCGCTTCCTAGCTACTGGAGAAAGTTATACATCTCTCATGTACCTCTTCAGAATTTCGGAAACGACTATTTCAAGGACTGTAGCCGGAAGTATGCCAAGCAATTATCGAAGCACTACGAGATGTAGGTAGTTAAGGTAAGTTTACTATAAGTGTATATAGACTACTACTACTACTATTACCACTATTATTACTACAACAGTAATAATAATAATAATAATAATATATATTATTATTATTATTATTATCTATACTATAATAATAAGAGGGCGGTCTGTCTGTCTGTCTGTCCGTCCGTCACAGTCACACAACTCTACGGTCACCGCTACCAACTTTCAGGGGTCTATGATACGAGGTGATAAAAATTCATAACGAGTGATGTTTACCACATTCATAATTTGTTGTCATTTCAGTTACACCTCTCTAATAAAACCATATTATCAACCGGTATATTTATAGTAACAATAATAATAATGAGATTGTAACATGTTAATAATAATGACACTAGTAAAATGCATTCAATAAAGTTCATTCACCTGAACAATATATCGGCTAATCCCCGCAGTGCATCTAGTTTAGCATGGTGATTATTCTTGTAATCTGTCAAGCGTATATCCCATAGAACCGCAAGTTTCCTATATTCTTCTATGAATTTTACGGTTTTTTCTTGCGACCAATTCATCTTGTTGCTTTCAACATCGAATCCTTCCCGCGACTGGTGGGAAGGCGTTCAACACTAGGCAACAGGCTAAATCTTGTCGCATGCGTCAGGTTATACGGCAACATGTTGCCACCTGTCGCTTGCCACACAGTCGCATGCTACATGTTGCCTTCTGTTGAACTGGTTGAAACACACTTGGCGTATGCGACAATGTAGCATGCCACATGTTGCCAAAATGATGCCTCGGTGGAATCGCGCCAAACCAAGGAAATGACGGAACAAATTTATGCACAAAGAAAAGTAAAATATGTTGTGTGGTTTGAAAGTAAGTATAGACAGACAAATATGCGAGTCTTGTACTATTAGTTTTCCCATGAGAAGGAGGGAAAGGCATGACGGGGCGAAAGAAAAAATGTATAATGAGTGCAGCGTAAAAATACTCTTATGCATGGAGGAAGAAAGCAACGGTCATGTGAAACAACAGTGACTCATCAAAGGCAATACTTCCACTGTATAAGGACACACACACACACACACACACACACACACACACACACACACACACACACACACACACACACACACACACACACACACACACACACACACACTCACACTCACACTCACACACACACACACACACACACTAACATGAGTGAAAAGGAGTTGTAACATTATTTGCATACTTGTGTGTGTGTGTGTGTGTGTGTGTGTGTGTGTGGCGAGAGCGAGAGCAGAGAGAGAGCGAGAGGCGAGGAGAGAGAGGAGAGAGGAGAGGAGAGAGAGAGAGGAGAGAGAGAGAGAGAGAGAGAGAGAGAGGAGAGAGAGAGGAGAGGAGAGGAGGAGAGAGAGAGAGGAGAGCGAGAGCGAGCGAGAGCGAGAGGAGCGAGAGAGCGAGAGCGAGCGAGAGCGAGAGCGAGAGGAGAGCGAGAGAGAGAGAGAGAGAGAGGAGAGAGAGAGAGAGAGAGAGAGAGAGAGAGAGAGAGAGAGAGAGAGAGAGAGAGGAGAGTTATAACAGTATTGCCTACTGTGTGTGAGGGAAAAAAAAAAAAAAAAGCTACTAGGATTGATTTACAAGCTCACAATTATCTTGATACCTGAATAATTATTTACATACCAAACTATTGTATATCAGATAGAAAATGAACATCACCGCGTTGGTATTCGTCTGTACGTCATTACATGCACAAATCTGCCGCTCCCTTTTGACACATACCATAAAAGAACGCATCAATAAACACATTTGCGTATGTCTCTTCTATATCTATTCACTTAAGCTGATTCTTGGGAGCTGATCGATGCCTACCTGAGTATGTAAGAACGTCGCTGATTGACTGAGGCTACCAAATACCACCACAATCACCACCCAGCCCGGTGCTCAGCCATCAGCGACGTCCTTACATACTCGGGTAGGCATCGAGCAGCTCCCAAGAATCCAGCTTAAGTGAATAGACTATAGTGACTGTGTTATTTATTAAAGTAAATATATAAATGCAAAACTGCGAGACCTTAACCCCTTGAGGCCCAGAACGTAATTTCCATTGTAATATGGCTACCATTAGGCGGTTTTTAGGGAATATAAGCAATATTGTATACATATGACCTGTTTTGTATCCTTGTTCACTAGCTAATTTGGTATATTAAGTTACTTTTTCGTAATTTTATGGCTGACAACAGACGATTTTATATAGCCAAAGAAAGATCTCGGCGTAAAGGGGTTATGACTCAGAATATTGAAAACACCCACAATATACGTAAATGGCCCGTTATTATTAATCTACCATGAGAGTTGCCCAAAAGTGTTTCATAAATTAGTATTTCGATGGTTTTGACATTACGCGTATTATGCATTCCAAAAGGTGTCTGTCAGTCTGCCTGTTTCAGTGTAAAGTTTATTTGCCTGTCAGTGTGTCTGGCTCTCTGTAAAGTTTATCTGCTTGCCTGTCTGTCTGTTTATCTGTAATGTTTGTGTATGTTTCTCTCTCTCTCTCTCTCTCTCTCTCTCTCTCTCTCTCTCTCTCTCTCTCCTCTCTCTCTCTCTCTCTCTCTCTCTCTCTCTCTCTCTCTCTCTCTCTCTCTCTCTCTCTCTCTCTCTCTCTCTCTCTCTCTCTCTCTCTCTCTCTCTCTCTCTCTCTCTCTCTCTCTCTCTCTCTCTCTCTCACTTTAACACTTACACTTTAACACTTTATTATGTTTGCCTTCTTTGCAGTATTTTATAATGATTGTAACATGATAGGGGGTTGCAAACAGCCCTTTACAAGCAAAAGCTTTTTGGGCAAAGGTGTGGAGAGAGCTTAAGAGGGAAAACACACAGAAAAAAAAAACAATTAAATAAACACAAGGTATATAAATATTAAGTAAATAGACTGACATAAACAGGCGATAAGAGTTAGTAAGTTACTTAAGACTAATTTACAGGATAATATACAATAGTAATAAATAATATTATACAGTGTAGCTGTGAAGAATAAAAAAAAAAGTACAAGAATAACAATAACAATGATAATAGTACACAGAGCTAGTATAATGATAATAAATGTTTCTTGAATGTATGTTTAAAAGAGCTTAAGCTAGGTGAATGTTTGATGTGTACAGGGATATCATTCCATACCTTGGGACCTTGGTACATTAGGGAATGTTTGTATAGGGTTAGTCTATGACTAGGTATGGAGAGGGAGCGTTGGTTGCGGGTTTGGTAATTGTGGAGTAGTTGGTCATTATTGTAGTTAGACTCTCTCTTTGACTCTCTCTCTCTCTCTTTCTCTCTCTCGCGGAGCGTACTGCGGTCCGCGACCATAGACGCCACGGTGGGGGTGCGCCAAGGGGCCCCATCCAGCTGTTTACTGTTCACCATATACATGGACCAGTTTGTTAGGATGCTGAGGCGTAGTGTTGGGCCTGGTGGGTTTCTTGTAGACTTACATATTATGCTATTACTTATGAGTGATATGGTAATACTGGCCACGTCAAGGGATTCGTGTTTGAGAAAACTGAGTGTAGTACTGGATTATTGTCGTGAATATGGTATGGTGTTAAATGAAAAGAAAACAAAGGTTATGGTTATTCGCGGCACGGCTGAAGACAGAATCCCGTTGATAATGCATGATTAAGATTGAGTACGCTTCGAAATACCTGTATTTAGGGGCTTGG
>JACEEZ010009088.1:35000-62500 GCA_016584305.1 Chionoecetes opilio
TCGTCAGTCAGTCCATATCAAGGTACGCATGCTAACCGGTCTTCTGGGGACGAGAAAAAAAAGGTTGGTTGTTGTATGGGACAGGAAAGTAGTTAGTGAAAGCTTAGATTGGTGTTATGTTACAAAAATTCTTGAAGTGTCTCGATAGTGGTTCTGGTGTTGACTTTTCTTAAGGGTTTACAGAAGGGAGTTAAGGTAGTGATGTCTCTTGGTATTAGGTCACGTCAGGTGCTTAGAGGAGTAATGAATGTATGTAAATCTTAGAGGAGTAATGAATGTATGTAAATCTTAAGGAGTAATGAATGTATGTAAATCTTAGAGGAGTAATGAATGTATGTAAATCTTAGAGGAGTAATGAATGTATGTAAATCTTAGAGGAGTAATGAATGTATGTAAATCTTAGAGGAGTAATGAATGTATGTAAATCTTAGAGGAGTAATGAATGTATGTAAATCTTAGAGGAGTAATGAATGTATGTAAATCTTAGAGGAGTAATGAATGTATGTAAATCTTAGAGGAGTAATGAATGTATGTAAATCTTAGAGGAGTAATGAATGTATGTAAATCTTAGAGGAGTAATGAATGTATGTAAATCTTAGAGGAGTAATGAATGTATGTAAATCTTAGAGTAATGAATGTATGTAAATCTTAGAGGAGTAATGAATGTATGTAAATCTTAGAGGAGTAATGAATGTATGTAAATCTTAGAGGAGTAATAAATGTAAATCTTAGAGGAGTAATGAATGTATGTAAATCTTAGAGGAGTAATGAATGTATGTAAATCTTAGAGGAGTAATAAATGTATGTAAATCTTAGAGGAGTAATAAATGTATGTAAATCTTAGAGGAGTAATAAATGTAAATCTTAGAGGAGTAATGAATGTATGTAAATCTTAGAGGAGTAATGAATGTATGTAAATCTTAGAGGAGTAATAAATGTATGTAAATCTTAGAGGAGTAATAAATGTAAATCTTAGAGGAGTAATGAATGTATGTAAATCTTAAAGGAGTAATAAATGTATGTAAATCTTAGAGGAGTAATAAATGTAAATCTTAGAGGAGTAATGAATGTATGTAAATCTTAAAGGAGTAATAAATGTATGTAAATCTTAGAGGAGTAATGAATGTATGTAAATCTTAGAGGAGTAATGAATGTATGTAAATCTTAAAGGAGTAATAAATGTATGTAAATCTTAGAGGAGTAATGAATGTATGTAAATCTTAGAGGAGTAATGAATGTATGTAAATCTTAGAGGAGTAATGAATGTATGTAAATCTTAGAGGAGTAATGAATGTATGTAAATCTTAGAGGAGTAATGAATGTATGTAAATCTTAGAGGAGTAATAAATGTAAATCTTAGAGGAGTAATGAATGTATGTAAATCTTAGAGGAGTAATGAATGTATGTAAATCTTAGAGGAGTAATGAATGTATGTAAATCTTAAAGGAGTAATAAATGTATGTAAATCTTAGAGGAGTAATAAATGTAAATCTTAGAGGAGTAATGAATGTATGTAAATCTTAAAGGAGTAATAAATGTATGTAAATCTTAGAGGAGTAATAAATGTAAATCTTAGAGGAGTAATAAATGTAAATCTTAGAGGAGTAATAAATGTAAATCTTAGAGGAGTAATAAATGTAAATCTTAGAGGAGTAATAAATGTAAATCTTAGGAGTAATAAATGTAAATCTTAGAGGAGTAATGAATGTATGTAAATCTTAAAGGAGTAATGAATGTATGTAAATCTTAGAGGAGTAATGAATGTATGTAAATCTTAGAGGAGTAATAAATGTAAATCTTAGAGGATAATAAATGTAAATCTTAGGAGTAATAATGTAAATCTAGAGGAGTATAAATGTAAATCTAGAGAGTATAAATGTAAATCTTAGAGGAGTAATAAATGTAAATCTTAGAAGAGTAATAAATGTAAATCTTAGGAGTAATAAATGTAAATCTTAGAGTAGTAATAAATGTAAATCTTAGAGGAGTAATAAATGTATGTAAATCTTAGAGAAGTAATAAATGTAAATCTTAGAGGAGTAATAAATGTAAATCTTAGAGAAGTAATAAATGTAAATCTTAGAGGAGTAATAAATGTAAATCTTAGAGGAGTAATAAATGTAAATCTTAGAGGAGTAATAAATGTAAATCTTAGAGGAGTAATAAATGTATGTAAATCTTAGAGAAGTAATAAATGTAAATCTTAGAGGAGTAATAAATGTAAATCTTAGAGGAGTAATAAATGTATGTAAATCTTAGAGAAGTAATAAATGTAAATCTTAGAGGAGTAATAAATGTATGTAAATCTTAGAGGAGTAATAAATGTAAATCTTAGAGGAGTAATAAATTAGAGAAGGAAGTTAATTTAGGTCATAATGTCTCTTGGTATTAGATCCAGAGTTAAGTTCTTAGAGGAGTATAAAAAAAATGTGGATATACAGGTGGGTCCATTCTTGTGTCTCTCGAAGATACTGAGATATCGAATAAAAACAAGCTTCCTATACGTAACGGGGGTAAAAGTATAGGAGTTGTTAATTGTCATATATCATATTGATATATGTTGATATATTACCATCGTAAGTACCTTCCCGGGAGTACTTCACCGTGGCGGCAGGTGACTAGCTGCCTACTCCTGGCTGCCTTACAAGAAATATACCACGTGGAGGTCTCGCGTCCTCTTTTAGCTTCCTTATTTTCTTATGTTCTTATGTTATATTCCTGCCAGAGGACTACAACGATAATTAATCTGTCCTGGGTGCGGGGATGTCACGGCCACCAAGGCACTCGCCAACATAGCTACGTAACAGGATACACACGGACAAGTCAACATGTATTTTCATGATACACATAGATGCATTTGTTCTCATAATACCGTGTTCCAGCGTGCCAGGCCGGCAGCACACGCAGCTTGCCTCACCTCCTGTCTACTTCAAGCATAATAACCAAAATATAATTTGAAAGGAGATTTATTATACTGCCATTGTGGACTATGGCTGTTTTTTTGTTTAGATTTTTGTCAAATTTCTTTGTGCATATTATAAAGTCAGACATACTGGTTGTAATTGGAGCTGTGGTCAATAAACCATCTATTTATCTCTATCTATCTATATAGCTCAAACTAACAAGCAAAAAGAACATGTCTCTTGCCTCAAGTTGTCAATGATTTTGTAAAACTGGGTCGATGGTTGTGATATCCCCTGCATGGTGGTCAACACGCACCCTGCCTGCTGGACACGCGCCGCGGCCCTCGGGGCTGCGTTCCCGTCATGAGGCGGTCCCTGAATACAGGCCAAAGATTATACCTGGTGTTACTGCTTTCTTGTGGGTACTCGCGAGACTCACCCTGTACAGAGGTGATACATTCCTCCATAGGGGGCATTTACCGCAGTACATGAGAGCGGTCCTCCACGCCTGCTTCTTTATTAGAATACAGAAAAACAAAGCCCATCAAGATCTGGCTCAGCAAGCTTGCTCTCACCACCAGCCTTTGGAGCGACGCTTTGTTTCCCTCCATAATACACACCTGCACAACCCGAGGACCAGGAATCTATAAAGTGTTGCCACGTGCTCTTTAATCAGGAGCTTTAATGGTCGTGGATTACCATGCAGACAGCAGACTATACTCTGCCAGTCTAATGCAGCCATCGATGATAGCACACACGGTGATTACAACAATGCAGCATGATTCTCAAGAATATAATAAAAACTTGTTACCCCAGGCAAAGGTTTTTTTCCTCACCAAGCCGCCACTTAACATTCCTTTATCGTGGTTATAAAGCAAGACAGGCAGAGATAACTGTTTGAAAATATGTTTTTGTTATGCCAAGGCACACACGTCAAACGAGCTACTTCACAGCTTCCCACATCACCACGTTATTCAAGACTCTATGCACTCAAGGGTCCTCACGTAATGGTAATCCTCAAACACAGCAGGGAACCCCAGCCTTTGCTCCGTCATCGCCAAGTTCAAGGCCGATCACATCCAAACTTCTTCTTATAGACATTTTCTTTTTTCTTTCTTAAAGGATACTTGATTACCTCTTGTTTTTCTTTCCTTTATTTTTGTTTACTTGAAGGAAACTTGATTAGACTACCTGTATATATTTTTTATTTATTTAATCATTATTATGAACAAGGTAACATCGAACAAGAGTTGCTTTCATCTCCCACTGACTCTGGTTCATGACTGTTCAATTTTTTACATCTGTTTACATTGCAAAGATGACAATGTGAATGCAAAACAACTCACCAGAGGGCACTGTCTCCGTCATGGTGGCAGGTTATGTAGCTACTTTTTGCCCTCTACTACTTTAAGGAATATTTAATTAATTTCATGTTGGACAAAATAAAGTTTTCGTATTGTTTCGTTATTGTTACTGACATGTTTTGCATATATATATATATATATTATATATATTTTTTTTTTTTGTCAATAAAACTACTACTACTACTACTACTACTACTACTACTACTACTACTACTACTACTACTACTACTACTACTACTGGCCAGGACGCAGGATTGACCACCGCAGCGTAGCAGAGAGAAAAAAATAATTGAGTTAAATGAGTAGATAATAGGATTCCTAATAGACGTGCATGTTTACTACTTGCTTCAACATTCATAGCATAGTATATGCTTGTAGCAGGCAATAAGAGAGAGTGAAAGAGGGGGAAGATAGAAAGACAGAGACACAGACAGAGAGAGACAGGCAGACAGAGAGAGAGAGAGAGAGAGAGGAGGAGAGAGAGAGAGAGAGAGAGAGAGAGAGAGAGAGAGAGAGAGAGAGAGAGAGAGAGAGAGAGAGAGAGAGAGAGAGAGAGAGAGAGAGGAGAGAGAGAGAGAAGAGAGAGAGAGAGAGAGACAGAGAGACAGATAGAGAGAGAGAGAGAGAGAGAGAGACAGACGACAGACAGAGAGAGAAAAGTGGCAGAAGAGAGAGAGAGAGAGATATGAGAGAGAGAGAGAGGAGAGAGAGTAGAGAAGAAGAGAGAGAGAGAGAGATGGAAGAGAGAGATGAGACGAGAAAGAGAGAGAGACACACATAGAGAAAACAGAGAAATATATATGGTATAATGTATCTGATATATATAAAAGAGAGAGCAGAGAAAAGAGGTAAAGAGAGCATAGATGAAGAGAGAGAAGAGAGAGAGTGAGAACTAAAAAGTATAGAGAGAGAAGAGAAATGAGAGGGCAAAGTAAGTCATGAAGAAGAGTAACATGCAAAATCATATGTTTTCTAAAAGTAAGGTTAGTGATAAGGAAAATTGAGGTGTGGTTTAAAAATAAAAAGATAATACCATAGTGTAAATTGAGGTAAAACAATAAGTTATGCTCCATGTATTAAAAAGTATAGAGCAAGAAAAATGAGGCTTATTCTAACAGTAGTCATGTATGAAAGAAAAATAAGTTAGATATCTTTAAAAAAGTATAGAGAAAGACATGGAGGCTCGTCAATAGATGTCATGATAAGAAAACAAGTATCTAGTTAAAAGTAGAGATAAACAAAACTTAATATATAAGTCATTTGAAAGGGTTTGATCTCCTGTTTTCAAATTGGAGAAAGTTTCTTATCGTGATGGTAAAAAAAATACAAGTAATATATACACAAGACAACAAAATCGGGAATATAACAAAATCACATATAGTTAGATTGGATAAGCTTTCTTAAACCTTTTTTCCTCTTGGTGAGTCCTTTGTGATGTAAAAAACTAATAATAATCACGGCAAGACAACCTATGGAAAAGTGTAGCTAACGTCTCAGTCACGAGTAAATATGACACATAGATGAACAGAAACACTCTTTTTTCACCCCTAGCCATCGCGTTTACCTCATAATATGATGAAGTGACTGGTTGCCGTGACCACATGAGGTGATTTCACACGGGAACACCCACTACGAAGCCCCTGGAAACATGATACCGGGTTCACAGCCTCGGTTCAGTAGGGGCGAGGGCTCTATAGTTGTTAGAAAGGGGGGTAAAAAAAATATCGTGAACAGGGAAAGGAAGAAAGAGAAAGGAGAACGAGAGTAAGCGACATCTATAATTCCTCAAAAACTTTCTCCGTTATCTTCTCGTGTTCTGGGCGTAGCGTGTGAAGATACAGGCGTTAGGGTAAGTAAGGGAAGGGAATGTTAGGCTAGTGTTAAGACCAGACCTAAGGTAAGTGTGTTAGGTTTATGGTGTGTGTGTGTGTGTGTGTGTGTGTGTGTGTGTGTGTGTGTGTGTGTGTGTGTGTGTGTGTGTGTGTGTGTGTGTGTGTGTGTGTGTGTGTGTGTGTGTGTGTGTGTGTGTGTGTGTGTGTGTGTGTGTGTGTGTGTGTGTGTGTGTGTGTGTGTGTGTGTGTGTGTGTGTGTGTGTGTGTGTGTGTGTGTGTGTGTGTGTGTGTGTGTGTGTGTGTGTGTGTGTGTGTGTGTGTGTGTGTGTGTGTGTGTGTGTGTGTGTGAAGGAAGGAAGACAAGGAGGAAGTGAGGCAAGTTTGATAGGTTTAGGAAGGAGGAAAAAAATTATCCACACTGTAAACGAGTTGTAATTTTCCTTTCAACGTCATAATCAATAGTGATTTGTAGCTGCACACAGACACACACACACACACACACACACACACACACACACACACACACACACACACACACACACACACACACACAGCAGGATGGTGAACACTCAAGACATATTTTTGCATCGGACACTAATTTAGACTCCAATAAACAGGTCTATATAATAAAATATAACCACAATATCAAGGACCAATTATCTTTATTTTGACCACTTTCTTTCCTTGACTCATAACCTAAAAGAAATGAAGAAGAAAAAAAATGTCAAAATATATAATCTTAACCTTCTTACCTTCCATCTTTTCCTTTACCAAACACTAAAAACTGCCATGTCACAAACGTTAAATAAAACAACGCCACTACCAACGCCACTGTATATATTTGCTAGAGTAATGAAGGCCAGGCAAGCAATGACTTTCTTTTTCTGCCTCGATACAGGAGGTGGGTATAGATAGATAAGCGCCCAACACCAGAAGGTCCTGAAGGAAAGTTCAAGATTAATGTCATGATATCGAGGCAGCGCGGGACGTTCGGTAAAGGTTAGGGTTCAGGCGAGAGGTAGAGTCCGAGTCCTAAACTATTTATTTACCTTCACCGTTAACCATGCACGAGTGATGATGTGTAGCAATGAAAGTTTCCCTCTACCACTAACACTCTCTCTGTCTCTCCCTTTCTCTCCCTCTATTTCTCTCTCTCTATTCTCTCTCTCTCTCTCTCTCTCTCTCTCTCTCTCTCTCTCTCTCTCTCTCTCTCTCTCTCTCTCTCTCTCTCTCTCTCTCTCTCTCTCTCTCGAGCACCCCCTCCCCTGCACACACAATTACCTTCATCTTTTTACACCGGGTGACGTGGTGAGTTGATAATCGCGTAGCTGTGACATCGCTGATGACATCTGTAGCCAAGTTAATGATGTGGAGCCCGTCAGGGTGGCAAGGTTGGTAGAGACGTGAGCTTGCAATGTGCAGAGTCCCTGCGCATTCGGTCAGCGGTTCGAGTTCGCCTAGTTCGTGCTGACGTGGCGGCGCTTTGTATAGTCAATAACCTTGTAGTTGGTACTTGCAAAGTGTCTAGATAGGATGAAAATCTAATCTTATCTTAATGATGTGGATCTGCATTATACTTGATAAGATGCTGCTACCGTCTTGACAACAAGTAAGTAAAGGTAAAGAGGGGGTCATAGCTATGGTGCGCGTGGCCTTGTTGCTCATCTCCGTCGCATTAGCCCTTTGAGTCTGTGGTGGGTGAGAAACCGTTACCCCAGGACACAGGGCTAGCGTGACATCCGGGTGAGCACAGTTACCTTCCCCAGGTTTCCCCAGGTACCCATTT
Source organism: Chionoecetes opilio (assembly GCA_016584305.1). Lineage (NCBI taxonomy): Eukaryota > Metazoa > Arthropoda > Malacostraca > Decapoda > Majidae > Chionoecetes > Chionoecetes opilio. The sequence goes on from JACEEZ010009088.1 coordinate 42,886, forward strand.
ATCAACCCCGAAAAGGAGAAAGAACATCTGTTTGGGCTGACCGCTGACTTGCCCTGACCCGGATTCGAACCAGGGCTCGCATATTCGAAGCTAGGCGCGCTACCCACTACACCACGGAGACGACAACAAGGGTACACAAGAAACACAACAGGTGGAATATTAACTTTCCTTTATTCCAATGAATTCGGGCGCAACACAGAAGCTGTAACCCATTAGGAGGTGTAAACGAAAAAAAATAAAAACAACGGTCCCAAAGCCAACTGTCCGTGACGCCAGTATTGCTGATTATAGCTGGACAAGTTTCTCCTGCTCTTCTTATTTCCGTATGGCCTTTTGATATCGCTTTCAAGTGTCTGTGTGTGTCTGTGTCTGTGTCTGTGTCTGTGTCTGTGTCTGTGCCTGTGTGTGTGTGTGTCTGTGTCTGTGCCTGTGTGTGTGTGTGTGTGTGTCTGTGTGTGTGTGTGTGTGTGTTTGTGTGTGTGTGTGTGTGCCTGACTGCCTCTCTCTGTCAACATATGTCTGTCTATATAATGCTGTCTATATAATTCTCTCTCTCTCTCTCTCTCTCTCTCTCTCTCTCTCTCTCTCTCTCTCTCTCTCTCTCTCTCTCTCTCTCTCTCTCTCTCTCTCTCTCTCTCTCTCTCTCTCTCTCTCTCTCTCTCTCTCTCTCTCTCTTTCTTTCACTTTCATAGTTCTCTAACGACATCACAATTTGTTACTGTCACCCTGACCACCACCACCACCACCACCAAAAAAAAAAAATGATGGGCACTTAACTTAATCACCTGAGTCACTTTAGTGTTGGAATGAAGCTAAGGTGATTGTCTTGAGATAATACGTCAATTCTAACGCCATTTGCTGTAGTGTCACGCGTATTTTGAGACCAAATAGTAACTACACTACAAACTACAACGCATAATATCTAAAGAATAAACATATTGTAGAGATATGAGAAGAATTATTTTTTGCAAGGGTCAAAAAATATTAATAGTCAATAAGGCAGGGAAAGGAGCATTCTCTTTGACCTTTGTGCACAGCATGAAGCGCGGCTAGAATACTAATATTGTTATCGCCAATTTTTAGCAGAGGTGGTATAAGAAAAAAAATGCTTGGGCCTCAAGAAGGGAAAGCAACAGTACAGGCAAAGGCAGGGTAGTCGTAAATTACTCAGTGAAAGTCGTCGGCCACACATACACGCACACAGATGCAGATGTTTTAATGGCATCCACTCAAGCGTGGCCATCTGAATAACCCAGGTAGCGATAGGTTTGGTGAAGGTTGGTTGGTTGGTTTTTTATGGAGTAGGTTGATGCTCGAGAGTGAATGTAATTACCCAGCGCGGTGAGAAGCAACAAACCTATGAAAGTAAAAAGATAAAAATAATAAAGAGAGAGAGGCAGGCAACAGAATGACCATTACACTTTCATCTCATCTCTAAACCGGTTCTGATATTTATATAAAATATAAATCGAAAGGCTAAATATAAACTGTTTATCTATATCTATGTCTATACACTGTCTATATTTTTTTCATTTCAAACATAATCAGTGTTTCAAGTAAATATTCTACTTTGATTTACTCATAATGACTTTTTTTATAGCTATAAGTTCTATCATTTTGAAACCCTCGGACAATACAACTCGGAGGTCTGATGTCAGTGGCAGACATGATGTAATGCCAAAAAAAAGAAACTGTCCTACACACTGTGGCTGTAATTCGAGACAAGATTATATAGGACGACTGCGTGAGTATCATAAGACTGCATTATCCTTGGGGCAATACCTAGGCAAGCATGTGATAAGAAACACACATTAACTCCTTGAGACCCAGAACGTAATTTCCATTGTAATTTGGGTACCATTAGACGATTTTTAGTGAATAGATGCAATATTTTATAGATATGACCTGTTTAGTATCCTTGTCCACTAACTATTTTGGTATATTCAGTTACTTTTCGTAATTATGTGGCTCCAAAACACGTTTTTTTTTATAGCAAAGAAAAGATCTGGGCGTGAAGGGGTTAAAGTTAAACAGTAGTCCTGCCGCAAAAAGTATTTACAAATATTAAAGAGACAAGAGAGAGAGAGAGAGAGAGAGAGAGAGAGAGAGAGAGAGAGAGAGAGAGAGAGAGAGAGAGAGAGAGAGAGAGAGAGAGAGAGAGAGAGAGAGAGAGAGAGAGAGAGAGAGAGAAGAGAGAGAGAGAGAGAGAGAGAGAGAGAGAGAGAGAGAGAGAGAGAGAGAGAGAGAGAGAGAGAGAGAGAGAGAGAGAGAGGAGAGAGAGAGAGAGAGAGAGAGAGAGAGAGAGTTATAAGATGTAAATAATAGAGATGAATAAATAATAATTAGAGACAAATATTACAGAGACGTCATTTCCAGTTATTTCCTTAGTTATTTTCCTAGTTATTTTCCTAGTTATTTTTCTAGTTATTTTCCTAGTTATTTTCCTAGTTATTTTCCTAGATATCTTCTTAGATATTTTCCTAGTTATTTTCCTAGTTATTTTCCTAGATATTTTCCTAGATATTTCCCTAGTTATTTTCCTAGTTATTTTCTTTGCTATTTCCAGGCAATTCTCAGAGGCGCAAGACTGAGCTCTGTATTATTTTATTTACTCAGGGAAATATGTTGTTATTCTGCTGGAAAGGGAAAAAAAAAAAAAAAGCGCTTCAGGCTACAAAAGCAAAAAAAAATTTTTTCAGGGTAGCACTAAAATTGAGGCGCACGCAGGCAAACTTTTGGGTGAAAGGCGAGTGTTGATGACCAAGCGTTTTATTCCAAAGATAATCATAGTCCCACTGATTCCGGGTTCCTGTTATACATAGATACATTTAAGTTGGACACGGTGCAATAGTACATAGCATGACGCTGTAGCACATGACACCAGGCACGACTTTCTAACTAATATATAAGAAATGCAACTTGTGTCATTATGATCTGGCCACAAACGAATGCCTACAAGACCGTGTTAGAGCCCAACCCTGTTATTAACTGATTGTTCTATAAAGGCAACCGCGTAAGTAGAGCACTTTCACGGAGAGAGCCACACGTATGCATCTACTGATCATACCGCAACTAAATGAAACTAAATGAAAACTAAATGAAAACTAGATAAAACTAAGGGAACTAAATAAAAAAAATCTAACTCTAACCTAAACTAACCTAACCTAACTGTTTTAACTTAAATTAGTTTTGTAAGTTACCCTAAACTGAGTGAACGCAAGCCGCACTGACTACCACTGTCCTTAAATATCAATATGCATTCAACACTAAACTGTACTGGCATCAAATATCAGAGTTCTATTTCTCGTACACACAAAGTAGCAAAAAAATCTGTAATTTACGATATGAATACGGCAGCTGGAAACCAATATTTTTCTGCTGGACTACATAGTGTTTCCCATACCTGGATGTCCAACAGGTATATATAATGACATAATAATGAGAACCAGGTGAAATATGCGTTGTATAAGCTGTTGTAAGTCTGTCATCACATTCAGCTATGTCTCCATTTTTTATTGATGATCTTTAACGTGAATGTATGATTATATTAGCAGTATGTTAATAAGGCACAACGATTTATGTTCATGATAGTAATATTTCATCTTTGAATTGATTACTAAATTTTGCTATTAATTTGGTTCATTAATGTAATTTGTTTGTAGATTTTTGCATTTTTGTAGATGATAAAACATCTATCGATCTATCTATCTATCTATCTATCTATCTATCTATCTCAATGTAGCTCGTCTTTAGTCCACACACACCAAGGCCAAGAAGACGAATGAAATGGAGAGGTGCAGTAAGTTCGTAGGCTTAAATAGTAAGTAAATAATAAAAAAGTAAGCGAGTAAGTAAAATAAATAAATAAAGTAAAGTAAAATATACAAGTAAAGTAAATATAAGTAAATAAGTAAGTAAATAATGAATAAGTAAGCGAGTAAGTAAAATATATAAATAAAGTAAAGTAAAATATATAAGTAAAGTAAATATAAGTAAATAAGTAAGTAAATAATAAATAAGTAAGCGAGTAAGTAAAATAAATAAGTAAAGTAAAGTAAAATAATATACTGTAAGAAAAATAAATATAAGTAAATAAGTAAATAAGTGAGGGGCTGTAAGGCTCTCCTCACCTGTGTCTGTTATACGAGAGACAGGAAACTTGAACACTAATCTAGACACACTCTACCCACCTTATCGTGATTACTCGCCATAACTACAACACTACTAATAAAATAAAGTCCCGTCACAACATCAGTTAAGTTCTCCGCCTTAATTTTAATAATCTATCGAACCATTTGTCATACGTTTACATATATACTGATCTATCACAGGGACTACCACATGTATATATATAGGTTTCACGCCTCTTGTAGCTTCCTTATGTTCCTATGTTCTTATCACACCTACCCGGAAGCCCAAAGAATCTTAACATGGGTTGCCTATATATAAGACCTGTTTTTATGTTCATTCGCTCAGCACCTGCAGTCGCTCTCTCAACATTTCTCGCAGTGTTTAAGCCTTAAATAACAAAAAACGCTTTACAATATCCGTCACAAGTTACAGCACTAGAAAGTAAATTGGGCTCAACCTATACCAAGAACCATTTTAGAGCATAAGCATGAAATCAAAACATGTAGGGCGGGAATAAGAAGTAAGATAAGATAAGAATAAGAAGTAAATAACATGAACTTATACTCTGCAATGTATTTATGGGGCGGCTTGAATCTCTCCTAAATATTGGGTTTAACAAATCCAATAATAACCATTTTAGAGCATGAGCACGAAATCAAAACATGTGAGGCGGGAAAAAGAACTACATAACATCAACTTCTACTCTGGCCAGTCATCCCAACACTGCTATGTATTCATGCACGAGCGGCTTGGAGACATTCCCCTCATACCTGGAGGCCGTTAAGTACACACACACATGACTCTCACTATAACCACTGGATACCTGTCTATTGTACGCACGGCATTGTCAATCCCTGTGTGTGCGTGTACGTGTGTGCGTGTACAGCGAAAATCCAAAATGTCGAAGAAATTTGAATGAGAGAGCAGGAGAACAAGACGAAGCTGAAGCCCCGCCCCTCGACCTACAACAACCCCCCGACCAGACCAGCCAAGACGTCCCCGCCTGTTCCCTCGCGGCGGCTGAAGTGTGTACACAGCGCGGCGAGGTGCTCCGTCCGCCCTGCCACACTTCTGCCCAAGCACTCCTGACACCGCGGATATAGAGCGTGGCGGGTAAGTTACTGATATGTTAGGAAGGTAATGACTGAGAGTGAGAGGAGGGGAAGGGACAATGATAGAGGGAAGAAGAGGAATGAGTGAGTGAGGAAGGGATTTGTATCACGTTACACTTCCACGTTCACAAGATACAGCAAAAAATGTGGTGAGAGTTAAGAAAATAAGGAAGCTATATACAAGGGAATGGAGAACCTACACGTGGTAGTTAATGTTACTTAACACTATTATACCTATATCCACCTTTCATCTCCATCCATGACATTGGCCAGCCTCCTTTTAAAACTCATAAGAACATAAGAGCATAAGAAAAAAGGAAGCTACAACGAACGGGAGACCTACACGTGGTAGTTCCTGTTACTGAACACTACCTACATCCACCTTTCATCCCCATCCATGAAATTGTCCAGCCTCCTTTAAAACTCCCTATTGACTCCTCACTAACTACCTGACGACTGAGTCCATTCCTATCATCTACCACCCTATTTGTGAACCAGTTTCTCCCGACTTCTCACCGCACTACTAACTGTGGATTTATTCATGCAGACGTTTGCAAATTATGCTGAAACTGAAAACCATACATACAGCTTTATGTACACGAGTAATATCTTTGTTTCGTTATTATCACATACATATCAACATTGCAGTTACGTATTCATATATTCATTTATCTATTTATCTGTCTACAGTGTTGTTGCTAGCTAATATAATGATTTTTTCTGCATTTAAGACCTAATATAAGTTCACATTAATTAAGAAAGGCGTTTAGCAGGTCCTAGCTGTAACATGAGACTACTTGCGACCTTGTTTGGTCAATATCATAGGCGGGGAGAAGAGAAAGAAGTTAAGAGCATGGGTACATAAATACTTCCTCTGGAATATATAAAAACATAAGAAAATAAGGAAGTTACAAGAGGCTGGGAGACCTACACGTGGTAGTTCCTGTTACTGAACACTACTTACATCCACCTTTCATCCCCATCCATGAAATTGTCCAGCCTCCTTCTAAAACTCCCTATTGACTCCGCACTATCTAAACTTTTATAAACCTAATATAAACCTTTTCTTCTTTGGTGTATATACTCGAAAGGGTATTGAACTTGGGTCGCATTCATTATTTCTTTTCTCTCTCAAAAAAAAAACACACACACACACACACACAAACACACACCCACACACACCCACACCCACACACACCCACACTACACACACACACACCCACCCACACTACACACACACACATATATATATATATATATATATATATATATATATATATATATATATATTATATATATATATATATATATATATATATATATATATATATATATATAATACATATATATATATATATACAGATAATTCAATAGTAGCCTCAAGAACAGATTGACGTGGGGACAGAAACTATACTTGATGAGGAATCACTCGATACCATAAGAGAAGCGATCATCGTGTGTTTATGAAAGCAGTAACGAAAGCGCGACTAATACGCCTTTTCTCCATCTAGTAGTAGTAGTAGTAGTAGAAGTAGTAGTAGAGTAGAGAGTAGTAGTAGTAGTAGTTTATTGACAGAAAAATAAATTCATACATACAAAACATATAAGAAACAGTAACGAAACAATACGAAACACCGCGCTGCCAACACACCAAAAGGATAACTGAAAACTTTCACTCAAACTTCACTTTCACTCACGACATTCTTGTTTAGGTGAGTTTTCTCATTTTAATTAGGTATAATAAAACGTGTGGGGAGGATGGGTTTTTTTTTATAGCAAGGTGTGTTCCAGAGAGAAGGATGTGTGTGTGTGTGTGTGTGTGTGTGTGTGTGTGTGTGTGTGTGTGATTCGCCTTCAGTCTTGATTAACTTCATTTCAGGGTCAATGACAACTTATTGTTTCCTTTGTTATTTATAATGTCCTCAATGAATCACGTACAAAACACGTCGCTTGTTTGATGACGTCTTGAAGAGAAAATGCCAACTGCCTCTAAAGTCTGTAGCAACGCAAGTAATATATATTTTTTTATCGAGGAATTAACGAAGGAATTGACATCTCTAGACAACAAAGAAATAGAAGATGACAGAAAAATAACAACAACAATAACAACAACAATAACAACAACAATAACAACAACAACACCAACACCAACACCAACACCACCACCACCACCACCACCAACAAAAGCAACAAAAGCAACAACAACACCAACACCACCAACACCAACACCAACACCAACACCAACACCAACACCAACACCAACACCAACACCACCAACAACAACAACAGTAGAAGCACAAGACAAGGCCAACCGCATTGTGTATTCCAGAGAGAAGTGAAAACCTGTTGAACTTATTTTTGTATGTTTTAAATCAGAAAAAAAGTGAAGATGGGTGTTTGAAATCTGAGAGAAAATCCAAGCCTAAAGGTGACTCGTTTGACCCCTTGAACCAGGTTTCCCACACCACCACCACAACACTGCCAACACCACCACCACCACCACTGCCACCACCACTACTACCACCACTACCACAACACTGCCACCACCACTACTACCACCACTACCACTACTACCACCACTACCACAACACTGCCACTGGTGCGAGTCCTTCATCGTGAGGTATAAGTGAATGATAAAAAATAATGATAATAATGATGTTCTAATAATGATAGCAATTGTAATGATGACAACAATGATAAATAATGAAAAATAAGGATAACAATAAAAGTAATGATGATAATTCACTGGTCGACAAAAAAAAATCGAAGATATGGTTCTGGACTAAATGAAGCTGATTATAGGTAAATCACCCTGCTGAACTCGAATCTGATGTTCAATTAACTCTATCACGTCCAGTTTTTGAGAACCAGACGCAATTCATGAAAAAATATGGGTAAAATCAGCAGAAATAGGTTTCACCAATGTTTTCATTTTAAACTCTTAATCTTTTCTTTTCTCAAGCCTATTTAGGGCAGTGCAGTGTTTTTGAGTCAGTGTGGTTTGTGCAGTGAGCAGGGGAGGGTGTGCGCGCTGCGTATTGGCGAGGGGTTAGCAGGCTGTGTAGTACATTTTTACCTACCAATCGTACAGCTATTGACATATGTTTAAACATTTTATTTTTCTTTGCAGATATGATGTGTTTGATTTAGTGGAGTCCTAATTTTAGTTGGTTTACCGTATATAGTACCTTGTACCGGGCTGTGATGGAGCGCCGTAACTGTGTGAATGCATCGGACAGTTTTTGTTACATATGTGGAATTTTTACCCCGACAGTCTGAAGAAACCTCTTACAAAGAATGTTAAAGCAGCTTATCTGCATTACTTCAAGTGCCGTATAGGTGATCAAGATAAGAAGTGGGCCCCTCACGTAGCATGCAACCCCTGTGTGAACCACTTGAATGAATGGATGCGTGGCAAACGGCCATCAGGCATGGCATTCGGCATCCCAATGGTTTGGCGTGAACAAAAGGATCACAGTACTGACTGCTACTTCTGCCTCACTAACATCAAAGGATATTCAGTAAAAACGCGAGCTAAAATCAGGTATCCTGACGTACCTTTTGCCATCAGGCCTGTGCCACATGGTCCTGATCTCCCAGTTCCAAATGTTCCAATTGCAAGTGCTATAAGTGAATCAGATTCGAACGAGGAGGATAATCCCATGGATACAGACTTTCAAGAAATGGCAGACAACAGAGAGCCCAAATTCATCAGTCAGGAAATGCTACATGACCTTGCTAGGGACCTAGATCTACCCAAGGAGAAAAGTGAAGTCCTTGGATCTCGTCTCAAGGAATGGAATTTGCTACAAGGAGTTCTCATCACCACGTTTCGTCGTAGACATAAAGAACTTTCAAGCTTCTTCAAGATGGAACACAAGCTCTGTTACGGCTTTGATGTTGACACACTCATGGAACAACTTTGTGAGTCTCACACTTATGATAAGAGTGAGTGGCGGCTGTTCATAGATTCAGGAAAAAAACACGCTAAAGGCCGTTCTTCTGCATAAAGGAAATAAGCTTCCGAGTGTTCCAATTGCGCATGGCCATGAAATGAGTGAAACTTATGAAACTATGAAGACTTTGTTATCTGCTGTTAAATATGAAGAACATCAGTGGAATCTGTGTGGGGACCTGAAGGTAATCTCCTTGCTTCTAGGACTCCAGTTAGGTTACACTAAGCACATGTGTTTTCTTTGTTTGTGGGACTCTAGAGCGGACAGCAAACATTACAAACAAAAGGAATGGCCAGCACGACCGAAAGACTTACCTGGCAGGTTCAACTGTATGTATATAATTAATAATAGCTTATTTTATTTATAAGCTTAGCTTATAATTAATAATAGCAACGTATATATAATTAATAGCTATTAAAATTTAAAATGCCGATATTTCAAAAACTATACGTGCTAGAGAAAAAGCAATGCCATTTTTGAAATCAGCAGTAAAAATGCTTTCCAACCCACACACAATGAACTCAGAACCATTTTTGGTGTCGACCAGTGAATTATAATGAGTGACAAATAGAACACACACCACACACACACACACAACACACACACACACACACACACACACACACACACACACACACACACACACACACACACATGAAATATAACGACTCATAACAATCCACATCATATTTTTATTCGGTGTAGCCAACATTCCCTAAAAAAAATCCGTCGTAAGAGAAAGGCACAAAGAATAATGGATCTGCATAAATTACAGCCCACTTTCTCGTCAGGCAAATTGGACTGCTTTCCCATCACTGTCGCTCACTCGGCCACTCGCCCCCTCAGCCACTCTTCTGCCGCCGTACATGAGAAACAAGAAAGATGCAGTTACACGCCCCCTCCCACGTCACAGGGAACGGTAAGTCATCGATACACTCCTTTTATCCTCTGTTATGAAGGCTTCTTGATAGTGACCTGCAAAACCTGCCATAGTTGAGAACTTTTTCACTCACTAAACTGGCTTCACTGGTATACTCTGGAACTCTCTTTCTGTTTCTATTTGTCCACCTTTCTACAACTTAATGTTTTACAAGAGAGGAGTAACAAGACACCTCCCGAACTGAGTTGGCCCACCTCCCTTTCTTTATTCTCTTACTGTCTTTATGTCTTACTGTCTGTTATTTATTTTCCTATTTTTACCCTTGGCCAGTCTTTTGTGATGTAAATTTAAACACTAATATGTGTTCGTGATGAGACAGTTATCAGTGGTACATCATGATAGTTTATAATCAAAAGTTTTGATGTTCTTGTCTAGATGTTACAAGGATCTATCTTACAGGAACGACCACGTGTAGGTCTCACTGCCTCTTATAGCTTCAGTAACCCCTTGAGACCCATAACGTAATTTCCATTGTAATTTGACTACCATTAGACCATTTTAATAGATATAAGCAATGTTTTATAGATATGACCTGTTTAGTATCCTTGTCCACTAACTAATTTGGTATATTCAGTTACTTTTCGTTATTCTATGGCTAACAACAGACAATTTTATAGTATAGCAAAGGAAAGATCTGGGCGTGAAGGGGTTAATGTCTTATATTCTTATGCTCTAGATGTTCTTGAGGACATGAAGGCGACGGGCAAGTGGGTGTTTGTGATGATCGTAGTGAGTTACGTGTACGGCGATCTGACGGTGGCGCGGCAGCTGAGCCCCGACCCCCGTCAAAACTCATGGCTGCTCATGTCCTCACCCATCCCAACCATCACCCTCTGCCTGACGTATGTTGCTGCCGTGACGTGGTGGGGCCCGCGCTACATGCAGAACAGGAAGCCCATCTCAGGCCTCAGACCCTACATGATGGTCTACAACGCCCTACAAGTCGTCTTCTCAGCCTGGTTATTCTGGGAGGTAGGACTGATTCGTGTTTTCTGTTTTGCTACGTCGCGGCTTTATTTCTCCTCTTGTCAGGAGTTTTAATTTAGGCAATACAGTTTCTGGGAGGTAATATTAATTCGTGTTTTCTGTTTTGCAAAGTCTCATAAAGCTTTATTTCTCATCCTGTCAGGCAAGTTAACAGTTTCTGCCATAAATATGCAGTGTTTCCTTGTTGACATTGAGACAGGTGTTGGGTTGAATTAGTGCTTCGGGATATAACTGTTTCCTTATAGTATTGCGATATGACAGTTTTAACGCTATAGAGTATTAACTGTTTATGCCACAAATATGTAGTGTTTTCTTATTGACATTGAGACAGGTGTTGGGTGAAATTAGTGCTTAGGGATATGACTGTTCTATATACTGTTCTGGATATGACCGTATAGTATTGCGATATGACAGGACTGATCTAGAGTATTGTTGTTGCCGGTACACAGGCAGGCATGGGCGGCTGGTTCAGCAATTACAAGTTCGTGTGTCAGAAATGTGACTTCTCCGGCAACCCACAGGCGATGAGGGTGAGTCCTGTCCCACCCGAGCAACACACACACACAAAAAAAAACACGCACACACACACACACACACACACACACACACACACACACACACACACACACACAACTTTACCTGTATTTACAATGTCTTACTTCAAGGATTATATTTGTTATAATTATATCTTTTGGTTTTAATGACAAGTGTAATTGCTAACACCACCTGTCATTCCCTCTGTCACAGATGGTACAGGCTGGCTACTGGTACCTGTTCTCCAAATTCGTGGACTTCATGGACACGGTGAGCATTACTTAGCAATAAAGAAAATCAAAAAATATAAAACATAACAAAAAGATAAAACCTAAAAAAAAAAGAAAAAAAAAAAGGAAAGAAGATAATAGCCTACAGGCGCTAAAGGCTCTAACGTATAATAATAATAATAATAATAATAATAATAATAAATATAATTATTATATAACTTTCATATATCTTTTGGCTCTATGATAAAACTTGTGACGTCAAATAAAGTCTAATAAAAAAAAAATTATGCTCGTTGCCTATTTTCGCTTGTATTGACACTGTACGCTTTACAGATTTTCTTCGTCCTGAATAAGAAGAATCAGCATGTGTCTCTCCTCCACGTGTGTCACCACTCACTCATGCCCGTGTGCATGTGGTACGGCATACGGCATTACTCCGGTGAGTGAGTGGGGGGGGGGGTGGAGTGGGGGGGGGTAACTGGGTGTGTGTAGGTGTGGGTAACTGGGTGTGGGTGTGGGTGTGGGTGTGGGTGTGGGTGTGTGTGAGTGTGAGTGGGTGTGTGTGTGTGGTGACTGGGTGTGGGTAAGTGTGTAGTGTGTAGGTGTGGGTAACTGGGTGTGGGTGTGGGTGTGGGTGAGTGAGTGAGTGAGTGAGTGAGTGAGTGACTGACTGACTGTTTATTCATCAACATTTTTATCTTTTCCAGGCGGACACACAAGTCTCATGGTGCTCCTGAATTCCTTCGTGCATGTCTTAATGTATCTGTACTACCTACTCGCTGCCATGGGACCCCATATGCGGCCCTTCCTGTGGTGGAAGAAGTACCTCACCGCCCTACAGATCGTGCAGTTCATGGTAATCATGATTCAGAACACTATGGTGAGTACCGCTTTATGTTACTCCTATGCCTCGGATATGTTACTTTTTACGCAGGGGTTTTCTTGGCTTTTGACGCAGTGTTTCTCAAGGTGCGGCGCGGTAGACGATAGTGTTGTGATAAAATAATGTACTATACTCGCCGCACGTTAAGTTGGCGAAAAGAAAATGGGGCCCCTTCACTCCCCCGTTCCGAACACACGGGATTGGCTGAGGTGTTGGGTGTGGGTGAGAATGCCTTACTCCAAGTTCCGCCCTAAAACCCCAACACCCAACACCTCAGCCAATCCCGTGCGTTTGGAAGGGGGGAGTGAAGGGCCCAATTTTCGCCAACTATACGTGCGGCAACTATATATAACTCGGATATGGTTTTTTTTACGCATAAGTCGGCTATGGTTTTTTTGACGTATTCAGTAAGTCTTTCTTGGTGTTGCGATATACTTGGTACGGAGCTGTTTATTTGTTGCTCGGAAGGGGGGAATGAAGGGGCCAAATTTTCGCAAGCTTAACGTGCGGCGAGTTTTTTTTTTTTTTTTTTTTTTTTTTTTTTTTTTTACATCACAAAGGACTGGCCAAGGGCACAAAAAAAATGGGTAACACAAAGCCCGCTTAGTTGCCAGTCCCTATAAAGAAGACAGTAAGAGATTAATATAAAAAAGAGGGGTGAGCCAATTTAGTTCGGAGTATAATTCTGTGTGTCTGATAGGTGTTCTTCGTGGAGTGCGCTGTGCCGTCCGTGCTGCTAATATGGATGAGCAGCATGGCCGTGCTGTTCCTGCTGCTCTTCACCGACTTCTACATCAAATCGTACAGGAAGGTGGGAAAAAACCAGGTAAGAATCAAGATCAATAGATTTTTAGGTAGTCAGTTAATCTTGGTAATAATCACTCACTTGAATCTGAATACGAGTCTATACAAACTGATCGCAATACATTATAACTATTTAAATGGTGATTTTGTTATTTTTTTACATCACAAAGGACTGGCCAAGGGCAAAAAATATAAAAAAAAGTAACAAAAACCCCGCCTAGTTGCCAGTCCCTATCAAAAAGATAGTAAAAGAATAAAAAAAATGGGGTGGGTCAATTTATTTCGGTGATGTCAATGTATGAACCAAGGCTAAGGGGGGCCAGCCGCGGTCATGAGAGGGTCAGCGGGTCAGTTCGTCACCGCCCCGTGAAGAAAGCCACGCCCCGTGAAATTGATACTGGGCGTTACTTAGCTAACGGTTTGACCTTCTCTTCCTTGGCCTTGGTATGAACCACCTAATGTTTACAGGAACTACCACATGTAGGTCTCACAGCCTTGTAGCTTCCTTTTTTCTTATGTTCTTATGTTTGATTCTACGCGTGTTAACAAGTCCGCAACATGTTGACAGGGTGTGATGACAAGTGGGATGAGGTCCAGCACCCTGATGCTCAAGACTGACGCTACTACGAAGGCTGTGATGGACAGGTATCGGACGGAACTATCAAGTGCACGCACGCGGCTCTGAGACACGACGCTCAGGTAGCTGGTGTCCCCTCCCTGGAAATGGGTCCAAGTCAGGTGAACGTAGAGTTAAGTCAAGAAGGTGGCAGTCAAGGTCGCTTCTAGAGTTTCTTGCCACTCTTGTCTAGAAGCGACCTTGGTGGCAGTAAGATGTCCAGCTTACAAACCGCCTCACCCTGCTTTAATAGGAACTCTGGGCAGGTGTCAGGTCATGTCAGGTCATCCTCCTGTGTGTGTTCGTGTGTTCAAGGGAAGTATACATGTTTTTTGTGTTAACTAATGTGTCTACGCTCAGTCTGGGGGATGACATATATTATGTATACTATAGTCAAGTCAGGATTGAGTTATCCCTCGCTGGATTTATGCCTTCCTTGGCACTCTGAGGCATCGGGGCGGTGATATGTGTCTGGTTTGTATCAGATATGTTATGTTATTATACCTTTTATAAGAAATAAACTATATTGTAAAGCACATGATTGTTTTATAATAGTTGTATCTGTATTATTGTATACCTTCTACAGAGCGCTCTTATATATACAGGTACACACACACAAACACACAAATAATAGTAATAAAAATAATAATAATAAAAACTAAAAAACTAAAATCCTCAGTGCCAATGTTTGTCTATACATATTCAAAAAAAATTAAAAATTCCAAACTTCAGGAACTAACACCAATAATAAGAACAAAACATGACATCCTTTACTCTGTGCCTAAACTAAAGACTTGCCTACTGACACCTTCTGACACCTTCAAGTTTAGTCTTGTATCAACTTCTAAAGCTCCCACTTATCACATCGCCGCCACAAACACTCTCTCAGCCTCACCCTATCCATCCATTACCCTGCCTCACTCTCTCTATCCATTACCTGCCTCCTCCCTCCTCCCTGCCTCACGACCTTCTCACAAACACTCCCTACACCCTATCCATTACCTGCCTCCACAAACACTCTCCCAGCCTATCCATTACCTGCCTCCACAAACACTCTCCCAGCCTATCCATTACCTGCCTCCACAAACACTCTCCCAGCCTATCCATTACCTGCCTCCACAAACACTCCCTACAGCCTATCCATACCTGCCTCCACAAACCTCCCACCTATCCATTACCTGCCTCCACAAACACTCCCTACACCCTATCCATTACCTGCCTCCACAAACACTCTCCCAGCCTATCCATTACCTGCCTCCACAAACACTCCCTACACCCTATCCATTACCTGCCTCCACAAACACTCTCCCAGCCTATCCATTACCTGCCTCCACAAGCACTCCCAGCCTATCCATTACCTGCCTCCACAAACACTCTCCCAGCCTATCCATTACCTGCCTCCACAAGCACTCCCAGCCTATCCATTACCTGCCTCCACAAACACTCTCCCAGCCTATCCATTACCT
Source organism: Chionoecetes opilio (assembly GCA_016584305.1). Taxonomy (NCBI): domain Eukaryota; kingdom Metazoa; phylum Arthropoda; class Malacostraca; order Decapoda; family Majidae; genus Chionoecetes; species Chionoecetes opilio. Next base: position 58,545 of record JACEEZ010009088.1, read on the forward strand.
GCCTCCACAAACACTCTCCCAGCCTATCCATTACCTGCCTCCACAAACACTCTCCCAGCCTATCCATTACCTGCCTCCACAAACACTCCCTACAGCCTATCCATTACCTGCCTCCTCCCTCGACGCTGCCTCACGACCTTCCCGTCACCAACACTCTCGTCGTGGCCATCACTGTCATTATACCCTCACCACCCTTCACTCTTATAAAACCCAAAGATATGTACGCAAAGTATGACTAAATAAATAAATAGACAAAATAAACAGGTATATGAACTAACTAAAAGATAAAATACGCTAATAAGTATGACCAAATAAATTGATAGACAAAATAAACAGCTATATGAACATACTAAATGATAAATGAATGATTATAATACGATAGATAGATATAGAGAGAAACACAGTAAAGCAGAGTAGACGAAATAAAACTGTGCTGAAACAAAGTTGACTGTAATGCTAGGACCTCACCCCCCCCCCCATCCCATTGCTCAAGGGGGACAGTGTGTGTGTGTGAATGTGTGTGTGTGAATGTGCGTGCGTGTGTGTGTGTGCGTGTGAATGTGCGTGCGTGTGTGTGTGAATGTGTGTGTGTGTGTGTGTGTGTGAATGTGCGTGCGTGCGTGTGTCTGTGTGTGTGTGTGTGTGTGTGTGTGTGTGTGTGTGTGTGTGCCCCCCCCTTAACAATATTTCTTCAAAGACGTAAGAGAGAAAGCAAGGATCCTCCCGCCTAACCCAGCGGCAGTTATGAATGGCTTCCCCGACAGTTTCCTACTTTCCCTTGCGTGCCTTCCCGAACCAGCTGTCACGTCACAAAGGGCAACAGCAGCACTGCCTGTGTGGTTGCCGCCAGGTAGGCACCATCACCTCCCCAGGCTTCCTCTAGCCCAGCGGTCGGCAACCTGCGGCTCTTTCAAGAGCCCTGTGCGGTTCCTGCCACCTACTTAATTAAAAGTGTCCAAATTGTTGTTGAAAAAAATAAAGAGATAAAATACTGGCATAGATAGCCGCAGTACAGTAGTGTATGTGACCGAGGTCCTAGGTCTCTAAGAAAATATGGGGATGAATTCTTGTACTTATTATTTATTAACTTGTATTGTTCTTAATTGCCATTCATAATGTACACTGGGGCTCCATCAGCACTGCTTTTCTGCCAAGTTTGAAGAAACTGGCTCTTCTCGAATTCTGAGTTGACGACCTCTGCAGTCTAGCCCTACGGTAACCATTTATGGGCCTCTTTGTACGGAGGGCAGAAGGCTGCGCAGTGAAAGTTACAAACAATTGATCAAAAGGAATATCATAACAAGTTCTTCGTCATTGCACCGGGACACGAACACGGATCCCCTTGTTCGGCAATAGTAATAAAGCGAGGGTCGGCAATATTAAACAGTGTGCCAGTAGTCAATGTCATATTTATACTATAGACTGTTTGTTATGTATGAATCTCTCTTTATCAACACTGTAGCCTATGAATTTAATAACTATCATGAATATAATTATATACGTACGTCGTACATTATATACATACTTAATAGACGATAAGAAGAATAAGAGGGTTAGAAAATACAAGGACAGGAATATATGAGAGTAATAGTGTATACATAAATAGTAATAGTATAAATAGTACCTATATATACGCATTATATAGGTCACTTGTGGGGCCTAAATAGTTACTAAGACACCAATCTGACCTTCATACGTGTCAAGGACTTGAAACCTAATCCGAAACGTGTCCCGAACTTGTCTTCACCTTGTTTACTCGACCCCTGACCGCGTGCATGAAGCCTTTTGTTTGTACTTCAATGAATGTGTGTGAGTTAGACACAATCTTAAAGTAAACATTAGTTCCATTTTTTATTACTTTAATTTCCTGACTATGTAACGTCTCTCTCTCTCTCTCTCTCTCTCTCTCTCTCTCTCTCTCTCTCTCTCTCTCTCTCTCTCTCTCTCTCTCTCTCTCTCTCTCTCTCTCTCTCTCTCTCTCTCTCTCTCTCTGTTCAGTTTCCAAAATTCTTCATTGTTCCTTTGTAACACGTGGCGTGCCGTATAGTCATCCAAGTTAACCCTTATCAACCCTTAATTAACCCTTACCAACATAGACACGCGTCCCTATGGTTGCCGACCCCTGCCCTATAGACCCTCAGTCCCTCACACCGCCGTAATATACAAGACCAAGAGATATATGACCCTCTATCTCTTGGTCTTGGTAGTACTGCATATACTCAGCCGTTCTGTTGTCTCCTTGTTAACGCTGACTTCACTTCAACCATGTGCGCAATGTTACCTGAATTATTTTTTCCTTTCTTTTATATCTAACTAGCCGCAAAGCCGCCCTCCGGGCGGACTTTTTGGCTAGCTCCTGCGGAGGGCTATTGGTGGGCATTCGGCCCACCACCTGTGTTTGGTGGGCCAAAGGCCCACCAAACACAGACTCTCCAGATAGCCCCTTCTAACTTTCCTGAAATCATGGATGTAGAAATGTATGTATTAACGCCAACCCATTAACATTAACCCCAACCCATTCACTCACCCATTACCCATCACCCCCCACCCATTCACTCACCCATTACCCATCACCACACACCCATTCACTCACCCATTACCCATCACCACACACCCATTCACTCACCCATTACCCATCACCCCCCATCTATTCCCTCACCCATCACCCATCACCCCCCACCCATTCACTCACCCATTACCCATCACCCCCCACCCATTCACTCACCCATTACCCATCACCCCCCACCCATTCACTCACCCATTACCCATCACACCCCACCCATTCACTCACCCATTACCCATCACCACACACCCATTCACTCACCCATTACCCATCACCACACATCCATTCACTCACCCATTACCCATCACCCCCCATCTATTCCCTCACCCATCACCCATCACCCCCCACCCATTCACTCACCCATCACCCCACACCCATTACCCATCACCCCACCCATTCACTCACCCATTACCCATCACCCTACATCAAGGCTTCCTCAATTCTCGCAACCCACTTTTTTCACAATTATCGCTAATAGGCTGCTAAAAAAAAAAAAAAAAAAGTGATCGGATCATCTCATAAGTGGGCTTAAAACCTTCCCCTGGTCAACCTGGTTCCAAAAATGTGGTATATGATGGGATTCCGCCACGGAGGGCGGAACCTATACCACACACACACACACACACACACACACACACACACCACACACACACACACACACACACACACACACACACACACACACACACACACACACACACACACACACACACACACATTCGCTTTTATTAATATAGAAGAAATATACTATAGGAGTAGCCGTGTGTGTGTCTGTCTGTCTGTTTGGGGTACCCGAAACTGTAAATACAATTTTGATGAGAGTAGGCTCAAAAAATCGCAAATAAATCGTAGGTGGTAAACGGCTTGGTCCCATGTCGATTGAATTATTTTTCAAAGGGTTTGGGCTAAACACACTTAGGAGTATTAGATTTCAGGAAAAACTCTGCGGTAGCGTCTTTGCCGCATTCCACAACTTAGTAAACTCATGGACTTACGTTTGTGTGCGTGTGTGATTGTGTGTTGGAATCACACGGAACACAAAGGGTTGGTATCACACGGAAGACAAAGGGTTGGAATCACACGGAACACAAAGGGTTGGAATCACACGGAACACAAAGGGTTGGTATCACCGGAAGACAAAGGGGAACACACGGAACACACAGGGTTGGATCACACGGAACACAAAGGGTTGGTATCACACGGAAGACAAAGGGTTGGAATCACACGGAACACAAAGGGTTGGAATCACACGGAACACAAAGGGTTGGAATCACACGGAACACAAAGGGTTGGAATCACACGGAACACAAAGGGTTGGAATCACACGGAACACAAAGGGTTGGAATCACACGGAACACAAAGGGTTGGAATCACACGGAACACAAAGGGTGGT
>JACEEZ010009088.1:65000-75000 GCA_016584305.1 Chionoecetes opilio
TCTCTACTCTAGTTGATCTATTTTTTATGTCTCCCTTGTGCTCATTGCTATAGTGACATCATTACTTTACTCTCTCTCTCTCTCCTCTAATCTCTAGTCTACCTCATTACCACAACGCATCCACCTACGTACGCTACACCCTTTTGCTGTTGCCTATTGTTGTTACTGTTATTTGTAATGTATTGGCGTTAATGAAGTTGAATGTTGCTGCTCCGTCTATTATTTCCTATTGTTGTCGTTATTTGTGATGTATTTGTTCGTTAATGAAGATGAATGTTGCTGCTGCTAATGTTCACTTGTAAGTTGTGGCTGAGTGAAAAGATTTACACTTCATAGATTATTCCTTTCTCCGTCACATGACAACCTTTCTCCGTCACATGAACAACATCAACAACTGTTATGCTGTCCTCGTCCCATCTCAAGTTCCTCTCATACCTATAATACTTTCTCTTTGATCGATACCCCGCCCTTCAAGCAAGTGCAGAGTGAAAGTCATCACAAGGTGAAACTACATTAAGATAAAGGAGTTGACTAAACCATTAACAAGTGGGACGAAGGGATGAAGAGATACAGAAGAAGAGAGACAGAGAAAGAGAGAATCAAGAGTGTTTAGGGTAGGGAAATAGAAGGAAATATAAGATGAAAGGAAGGAAAAAGGAGTATAAAAGGGTATAAAGGAGTATAAAGGAGTATAAAGGAGTATAAAAGGGTATAAAGGAGTATAAAGGAGTATAAAGGAGTATAAAGGAGTATAAAGGAGTATAAAGGAGTATAAAAGGAGTATAAAGGAGTATAAAGGAGTATAAAGGAGTATAAAAGGGTATAAAGGAGTATAAAGGAGTATAAAGGAGTATAAAAGGGTATAAAGGAGTATAAAAGGGTATAAAGAAGTATAAAGGAGTATAAAGGAGTATAAAGGAGTATAAAGGAGTATAAAAGGGTATAAAGGAGTATAAAGGAGTATAAAGGAGTATAAAAGGGTATAAAGGAGTATAAAGGAGTATAAAGGAGTATAAAGGAGTATAAAGGAGTATAAAGGAGTATAAAGGAGTATAAAGGAGTATAAAGGAGTATAAAGGAAGAATGATTTAAGACAGCTGCATAGGAGTTTTTAAAGGAGATTATGTTTTACTTCATTTATTCTGGGTAAAAACTTTCTCTCAGCGACAGACATATATAACAGATGAGTTTTAAAGGAGATTCTGTTTTCTATATTCTGGGTAAAAACTTTCTCTCAGCGACAGACATATGTAACAGATGAGTTTTAAAGGAGATTCTGTTTTCTATATTCTGGGTAAAAAATTCTCTCAGCGACAGACATATATAACAGATGAGTTTTAAAGGAGATTCTGTTTTCTATATTCTGGGTAAAAAATTTCTCTCTGCGACAGACGTATATTTTAAACACAGCTGCTTGATGAGTTTTTAAAGGGAGATTACTGTATGGTTTCTACATTCTGGGTAAACACTTTCTCTCTGCGACAGACGTATATTTTAACCACACGTAACCTGACACTCCCAAGGTGGTTCGTGTTCTACCTGCCATAAGACGATTGTTATCCACCCATTACCTTTCACTTTATCAAATTTACATTGTCTTGATTATGGAGACCGAGAAAACGACTAGAAAATGAAAATATATGTTGTAAGTAATACACAAAAGGGGATGGTAAGGAAAAGAAATCTGTTAACTTTCAATAATTTAATCTCAACATTTTTAAATTTAAGGAAGAAATGTTAAAATAATTACGTGCAACTTTTCAATCATTTTATTTCAACCTTCTTTTGTTTTTAATATGAAGGTGGAAATGTTACAGAATTACATGCGACTTTTAATACTCAAATTTCAACACTTTTTTGTTTTTAATATGAAGGTAGAAATGTTACAGAATTACATGCCACTATTTAAGTTAACATTTCCTGTCGCTTTCAAAACTTCCTTGTCTTGTGTATAAAAAAGATTGAGCTGATGCAATATTACGTGTACAGAAGAGAAGGTTCAGCCGATACGATATTACTGTACGTATAATAAAAAAAAAAATAAGAAAATAAGACAATAAGAAAAATATGACAATAAGAAAAGAAAAATGAGTTCAAATAACATACATTATAGGCCAGAAAAGATTGGATATAGGAGAATGAAAATTAATAGAAATAAAATTGGTATCTGCATGTTGAATCTCGGTGTTTCGAGGATGAGAGAGAGAAGAGAGAGAGAGAGGAGAGAGAGAGAGAGAGAGAGAGAGAGAGAGAGAGAGAGTAATGATAATAATAAAAATGATCAGAAGAATGAAGACGAAGTAGAAAAAGATAAATAAGAAAAAGAAAAAGAAAGATAGGAGCAACAATAACAACAACAACAACAACAAAAACAACAACAACAGCAACAACAACAACAAGTTTTTTAGGTCCTTGCCAGGCATTTTGATTTCTCTCGTCTAAGGGAAAGTATAGTATAGCATAAGGCTCCTCCCCGCGGACCCATTGTTCCGTCAAAACCGGCCGGAGATTAATGATAGCATGTACAACTAAAAAAAAAAAAATGACATGGAGTTTCATATAGATTTTTTTTTGTTTTGTTTACGTTGGAGTCTGAAATTATTCTAAATATTCTCTAAAATGCTGAAAATGAGGTATATTTAATCTGTGATGCGAATATGTTGAATAGCGTAATAGTTGTGTTCAAGCAATATTCTGTTGATTTAAAATAATAACTACTGGGTTTTAGAATAATACTGATGTTGTTAAGATATTCTCAGTGTGTTTAAGATAATAAGTACTGTTGTTAAGGATTAGTAGTCTAGGTATAAGTATTTAATTAATGATCTGGGTTTAAGATTTTGTTAAAAGTACTGGGTTTAAGATAATAACTGATGTTTGTTAAGGAATATTCTCAGTGTGTTTAAGATCATAAGACTGGGGTTGTTAATGATTAGATTAAGGATGTTTGTTAAGAATATTCTCAGTGGTTTAAGATATAATTTTACTTTTAGATATCTTGATTTTTTAAGATATTTCTAGTGTGTTTTGCATAATAACTGTGTTTAAGTATATAACTGAACTTTGTTAGGATATTCTCAGTGTGTTTAAGATAATAGTACTGGATTTTATAGTATAATACTGATGTTTGTTAAGGAATATTCTCAGTGTGTTTAAGATAATAAGTACTGGGTTTAAGATAATAACTGATGTTTGTTAAGGAATATTCTCAGTGTGATTAAGATAATAAGTACTGGGTTTAAGATAATAAGTACTGGGTTTAAGATAATAACTGATGTTTGTTAAGGAATATTCTCAGTGTGATTAAGATAATAAGTACTGGGTTTAAGATAATAACTGATGTTTGTTAAGGAATATTCTCAGTGTGTTTAAGATCATAAGTACTGGGTTTAAGATAATAACTGATGTTTGTTAAGGAATATTCTCAGTGTGTTTAAGATCATAAGTACTGGGTTTAAGATAATAACTGGTGTTTGTTAAGGAATATTCTCAGTGTGATTAAGATAATAAGTACTGGGTTTAAGATAATAACTGATGTTTGTTAAGGAATATTCTCAGTGTGTTTAAGATAATAGGTAGTAGGCAGTCATATTTTTTTCTTTTCCTTTGGGATGTTCCTTCGATTCTTCAACATTATTATTATCATGGTCATTTTTCTTGGCCGCTTAAACTAAATTGTGTTCATGTTTTCCGTCATAAACTTCATCTAGGACCCGACGGCTGCTGTCAAGATGTCGTTTATGATATTACTACTGCTTGTTCAACGTATTAATAATAGGCCAATTCGTACAGGTTTTTTATGCAAATTTCGCCCTAAGTACTAATCAACTGTCCAACGGCTTATGTTAACTAGACTATCAAAGACATTTATGATAACTACAACAACACTTCTTGATAACATCTTTACAATACATTTCTAGGTTTAGTATCAGTGTCTCTCTTCTGTATCTTATGAATGTGTTGTAGGCTGATAAATTAGACCTAGTGACAATGTATATATTCGCTATAAGGGAGTAGGCTTTTTGTCCCTTGGCCAGTCCTTTGTGATGTAAAAAAAACCGCAACATTTTAGGTATACAAATTAATGTCAACGTAAAGCAACTCACATTAATAGCTGATGATGACATAATCTAGATCTAGTTATTCAGTTTGCTACATTTATCTGATACTTAGGTTAGGTTATCATGTCTTTCAAATTAATTAGTATCGTTTGAAGATCATAAAACTTTCTGCTTAAACTATTATAAAGTTAAACGCGTATTTAAACAACATAGTTCAACTGTGACCGACCCTGTAAGACTTGCTATGTAGTTTGTTGCACACAGATCCTGCTCTTGATTGTTTGAATATCTCTTTTTATATTTCTTTCTTTTTTTACTTGTACACATCGCGGTTCACTGATTCTTCTTCTTCGTCGATTCTTCATTTTTCATCATTTCTTTTAATTATTATTCTTTAATTTTTTTTCTGTGATTCTTTTTTTTATTAATTCTCCTATTTCTTCTTCTCTCCTTCTATTGTACCTCTTTTTGCGCCTCCTCCTCCTCCTCCCATTCCTCCTCCACCTCTTCTTTCACCTCTTCCGCCTCCTCCTCCTCCTCCTCCACCTACACCTCTTCCTCCTCCTCAGAACAAAATCAAAACACGTATAAGCGATAATAAAAAACCATGAGACCCTAAAAGTTATAATCAAATACCACTATGATCATATGAGATTCATTATAGAAATCTCCCCAACAGCCGTCTCGAATGTCTGACAGGAAACCAAGGTAACCAACACCCAAGAATTTGACGGAGCGATTTTTTTATGAGTGGTATTGCATATAGCAATAAATTTTATGTTTTTTCTATTGCTAAAGATTCTTAAGGTCGAGGTTTGTCGCGTCTGTCTGAGGAGAAACCAACACGAAAGGAATTGACAGTGATTTTCATATTAGTGGTCTCATAGTAAATAATTCTATGTTATGATTTTTTTGTTAGTGGAGATTCTTGAGGTATTTGTTACTACAGAAGGCTCGTGATAAGAACGTTTGGTATTCATAGTGGTATTTAATTCAGATTTGCGGTGAATAATCATGGTTTTTTTTTATTTGAATAGCTGGTTATTCGATCTTGTTCTGGGAGGAGAAAGAGGAGGAGGAGGAGGAGGAGGAGGAGGAGGAGGAGGAGGAGGAGGAGGAGGAGGAGGAGGAGGAGGAGGAGGAGGAGGAGGAGGAGGAGGAGGAGGAGGAGGAGGAGGAGGAGGAGGAGGAGGAGGAGGCACAAAAAGAGGTGGAAAAGAAGGAGAACAAGAAAAAGAAGTATAGGGAGAATGGATGTAAAAAGAATAGAAGAAAAAGAATAAGTCAAAAGAAGAAAAGTAAGATAATATAAAAATAGGAGATGCAGAAGAAAAGAAAAAAAGAAAAGAATATATGAAAAGGATAAAAATAAAGAGAAAGAAAATAAAAAGAAGACGAAGCGAAAGGAATAAAACTCAAAGAAGAAAGGAAAAGGGAAAGGGAAAAATAATCAAGAAGAAAAAATCAAAAAGAAAAGACGAAGATGATGATGATGATGATGATGAAAAGGAGGAAAAGGAGAAAGAGGAAAAAAAGTGAGAGAACAAAAAATATTTACGCTGACAAAACAACAATCTGGGGATAAGTTTCTGCTTTCCTTTAAAAATTTTTTTTTTTTTTTTTTTTAAGTAATAGTTTTGTTCGTAAGAGAAAGAATAATACGACTTTTAACTAGGAAACAAACGTCTAAAAAACTTAAAACAAAGACTAACGGGTTGGAAAATCGCAATACACATAATATCTTGTTTGCTAAAGAAGCTCAAACAAAATTATCGGTCCTATTAGATTTTACTCATGTCACTGTGTAGTTTAATATTCACCCCTTAGATCAGTGTTTCTTAACCTTTTTACCACCACGCCCCCTTCAGTAGTGGGTCCTTGCCTCCATGCCTCCCTTCACTTCTACAACCAAGATATTTCAAAATAATCCTGAATCAGAAAGAAACACTAAAAAAAATAGTGTTTTTAGCCCTTATTGTGCACATAATTATTCATGAACACCTTGCATACACCCAGCAGCTTTAGTTAGATCATGTTTTAATGAAATACTTGACAGTTCTTCCATTTTCTCTCTTCGCTCACGGCCCCCTTGGTACACTTTGTCGGTTCTTTGATAGATTAAATTTTGTTAGTAATTCTATGTAAAGGTATTCTATGTATGGTAAAGTTTTAGAACCATGCTATTTGCTGTCTTTGCTGTCTCATTTTTATCAAGACGTTTTATGTACTAGAATGACGCCTTGTGCGCAATAAATTCAATCAAATCAAATTAAAAGCCCCTCTTGGTAATTACCCACGCCCCCAGGTATAAAATTCACCCCTTCGATTGTAGCCTCAGATTGGGAAGTAACAAGATGGCAAAGCAGATTCAAACTCGCCACTTTACCACACACGAACAATGGGTCTGAGAAATATGGGCCCTCCTTGGCGGGAACTCGGGCCATTTTAACAGAAAGTTTCTCCTGCAGTGATGAGTGAGAGGTTTTAACACACCCACAGGTTAAAAAGATAAAAAACATGTTGTAACTCGTGATTCCCACAGCCCAAAACCTGCCCAGCCCGCCCCTTCCAACCCCATGTTGCACCCTGTTCCACCCCCCCCCCCTTCCAACCCCTGCTCCACCCTGCCCACCACGCCTCTTCCACTCCCCTTCCACCCCCCCGTTCCACCCATCTCTTCCACCCTGCCCACCACACCCCTTCCACCCCCCTCTTCCACCCTATTCCACACTTCCACACTCGTTCCCTCAGACCACTCTCCTCTCTCCGTCACAAATTCTCAGATTAATAACTGGTGTGTTTTTCTGCAACTCTCACACACGAAGATTCGATAAAAAGTCGTCGTACCCTTAATCTTGAGAGTATAATATACGCGATTGCTAAAACTTGTTGCAATGGGTTCAGCCAGAATCCTGCTTTAGTGACCTACAGGAAAAAGGGAAAGGAAAAAGAGAAATCATCTTTGGCTATAAACAAAACTCACAGGTACAGTTTCAGACAGACTCTTCTTACGTGTGATGCTCAGTAAATATGACAATTTTCTACCATTGAGTTAGCAAGTGCTCTGAAAGATTAGGAATATATATTGTGAGGAATCCACTTAATTTTTGTCATCTTCCAAGGCCTCAGAAAAAAGAAACCACTTCCTACCTAGCCTACTCGTTTTACTGCACTCTCAGTGTCTCCTTACTCTTCTCTGCTCTTTGTTTCAGTAGCTTTTCCTCGTGTTGTGGGGTGTTGAGTTATTCTCTCTCTCTCTCTCCTCTCTCTCTCTCTCTCCTCTCCTCTCTCTCTCTCTCTCTCTCTCTCTCTCTCTCTCTCTCTCTCTCTCTCTCTCTCTCTCTCTCTCTCTCTCTCTCTCTCTCTCTCCTCTCTTCTCTCTCTCTCTCTCTCTCGTGTTTTTGGCAGATACATTCCCGTTTTCGTCACGATTTGTTCCTTTAACCCCCCCCCCCTCCTCTCTCTCCTCTCTCTCTCTCTCTCTCTCTCTCTCTCTCTCTCTCTCTCTCTCTCTCTCTCTCTCTCTCTCTCTCTCCTCTCTCTCGTTTTTGGCAGATACATTCCCGTTTTCGTCACGATTTTGTTCCTTTAACGCTTCTCTCTCTCTCTCTCTCTCTCTCTCTCTCTCTCTCTGATCTCCTGTCTCGTCACTTTGTTTCCCTTCCACTTCCTCTCTTTAATCTATTTCCTCCCTCTCTTCCTCCTTTTTCAGAAGATCCCGATGCACGCTTTGTAGTCAAGCTTCTCTTTGTTTTTGCTTTCACCACTTCCCTCACATCCTGCTGGACATATAATCTTCACTTTCAAATCTCAAAAGTCGGCCGAGTGCCAGGTACGTAGCAAGCCTTTTTTTGTTTTCCCCTCACCTCGTCTCCTGCAGGGGGCAATAACGACTAAAAGAAAGGGGGGTGGGTACTAACTTTTGAGCCCCCAATATCTGAGGGAGTAGAAGAAAGAGAAGCGGAGAGTGAGAGAAAGAGAGAGAGAGAGAGAGAGAGAGAGAGAGAGAGAGAGAGAGAGAAGAGAGGGGGAGAGAGAGAGAGAGAGAGAGAGAGAGAGGAGAGAGAGAGAGAGAGAGAGAGAGAGAGAAAAGAGAAAAAAAAGGAAGAAACAGAGAAAGTAGAAAAAAATATAGAGAGAGAGAGAGAGAGAGAGAGAGAAAAGAGAGAGAGAGAGAGGGAGAGAAGAAAAAAATAAAGGGAAGAAACAGGCAGAAAGTAGAGATAGAGAGATAAGATAGAGAGAGAGAGAGAGAGAGAGAGAGAGAGAGAGAGAGAGGAGCGAGAGAGAGAGAGAGAGAGAGGGGAGAGAGAGAGAGAGAGAGAGAGAGAGAGAGAGAGAGAGAGAGAGAGAGAGAGAAGAGAGAGAGAGAGGAGAGAGAATAAAATAAAAGAAACGGCATTAAAAGAAAAAGGGAAAGCGAGAGAGAGAAACAGGCATTGAAAGAGATATAAGAGAGAAACTGAGAGAGAGAGAGAGAGAAGAGAGAGAGAAGAGGGAGAGAGAGAGGAGAGAGAGAGAGAGAGAGAGGAGAGAGAGAGAGAGAGAGAGAGAGAGGAGAGAGAGAGAGAAGAGAGAGAGGAGAGAAGAAGAGAGAAAGAGAAAGAAAAAAGAGAGAGAGAGAGGGGAGAGAGAGAGAGAGAGAGAGAGAGAGAGAAGAGAGAGAGAGAGAGGAGAGAGGGGAAGAGAGAAGGAGAGAGAGAGAGAGAAGAAAAGAGAGAGAGAGAGAGAGAGAGATAAAGATGAGGGTCGTGATGAGTAGTAAAGAGGGAAAGTTGGGGTCTGAAGGGAGGCAGTACACCGCAGTATTTGGTGATTTCCAGTGATTTACGTCATAGTAATCGTTTCGTATTGTTACAACGGACTCGGTAATTCACGTAATGGTCTGGAACTACAAGTCATTTCTGCATTACCTGGACATTCCTTTAGAGGCGAAGGTAAGGCAGATAACCAGGCAGAGATAGATAGATAGATAGATAGATAGATAGATAGATAGATAGATAGATAGATAGATAGATAGATAGATAGATAGATAGATGGTAAGGGTTGTAGATGGTTGGTATGTAGATGATTGGTAGATGTATGGTAGATGATTGGAATGGACTCAGTATAGACAGGTAGTTAGTGTGGAGTCCTTAGAGAGCTTTAAAAGGAGGCTAGATAAATTCTTGAATGGGGATGAAAGGTGGATGTAGGTAGTGTTAAGTAACAGGAACTACCACGTGTAGGTTTCACGGCCTGTTATAGCTTCCTTATTTTCTTATGTTATTGTAGATTAAGTAGGAAAACAGGTAGGCAGACAGGTAGGTGTAGGTAGTAAGATGGCAAAGCAGTAGTGATAATGATTAGGTACGAAGATTGAAGAGTAGGGTGGGGTGGGGTCACACCGTACGAAGGCTACAACGCGAAAATTAATTCAAATTTCGCGCCACCATGCCACCACGGATGCAGCGCCACCCTCAGTGAACTACATGCGAGCAACAGGGTAGACTTCATGACTAAGAGGTAGGGTGGGGGGGGGTCCACACCGAACCGGGGGATCACAGTCAAAAATTTATAAAAAACCTTAAATGACCCTTATTATCTGAGTTAAGTATTCATGAGGGTACCATAGGTGGGCCATATTGTGAAGTTTGTTTTGGGCACAGTGTGCACTCTCTCAGGTAAAAAATGGATTTTTTATGAATATTTTTCCACTAATAGTACGGTGTCCCCCCACACCACCCTACATGAGAAAGTTAGAAGAATAATGATGATGACAAACAAAACTGTAAACACGGCAGTGAAAGGGAAACAGAATGGAATCCCCGCCCCCTTTTTTTTTGGTGCTCTCACCATGTCATCATTGTACTGTCAAACACACACACACGCGCGCACGCGCACGCGCACGCGCACACGCACACGCACACGCGCACACAACACACCAGCACACACACCAC
>JACEEZ010009088.1:77500-90000 GCA_016584305.1 Chionoecetes opilio
CCCCAAAACACTAAAGGCCAAATTTTTATTAAGGAAACATAAGAAAAAACGTAAGAAAAAAAGGGGGGAAAGGCTACAAAAAAACAGTGAGACCCCCGCAAAACCTGAACCCAACATTAATAAGGACAGGTCGGGAAGAAAACGTAAGAAAAAAGGAAAGCTAAAAGAGGAAGTGAGCCCCTCGCAACACTGAAGTCCAACCCATTTTATATAAAAAACCCATAAGGAGAACGTAAAAAAAAAAAAAAAAAAAAAAAAAAGGAAGTAAAAAAAAGACATTTAAGACCTCGCAAAAACCTAAACCCCAACAGGTATATATGGACGGGAAAAGAAAAACCCGAAAGAAAAAAAGGGGAAGCTACAAGAGGAGTGAAAACCTATATAAAAAACACGTGGGTATCATGTTTTTTTTAACGAGGGGGGAAAAAATTTTCATTTATTTAAAAGGTTCATGCTTAAAAAATTTGGTCCCTATGGTTTCCCTGTTTTTGTGGTTTTAAAACTATGATAAAAAATACAACAAAAAAATTTAAAAAAAACCCGGGAATGTATACTATTCGTTTTCTGGCATTAAATACAGTCAGTAAAAAAAACCCAAGGGGGGGCAGGTTTTTTCCCCTCTTTTTAAAAAAAAAACAGAGAAAGGGTTTCTGAATTTTATATGAGCCCAAATTGTATTTTTTCACATCACATGAGTTTTTTGTTTATGCTTTTAAAACCTATTTTAGCTACCCTCTCCCAGGTTTTTTTAAATTCGGGTTTTTAAAAACCCCTTTCACGCCATATTTTTTCCTTTGTTTAAAAAAAAATCGTCTGTTTTTTACCATAAAAAATTACAAAAAATTAATTTTAATAAAACAAAATTTCCCAAATATTTATAAAAAAATAGGGACAAGGAACTAAGCGGGGTCCCTATCAAAATTAAAAAAACTTTTGGTTAATTTTTAAAAAATTGTTTTTTCTAATGGTTTTCTAAATTACAAGGGGAAAATTATTGTTGGGGGCCCCCAAGGGGGTTTAATTCGGCTCCCAAATTTTTAAAGGTTCTGCCCCACGGGGCCCGCTATTTTCCAAGACGAGGTAAAAAAATTGGCAGAAAAGGAAAAAAAAAAAAAAATAAAAAAAAAACCTTTTTTTAATGCCGGGTTTTTAATGTCGGGCCCCCCAAACGAAACTAATGAACCCAAAAAAAGACTTATTGTGCGGGCCCAAACCTTTCAAAACTGAAAAATTCGTGGGGGGAAAAAAACGTGGGGGGGGAAAAGGGGGGGCAGTGGGGGGGGAAAAAAAATAAAAACCCAATTTTGGGGAAAATACGAAAATGATTCGGGGGGGGAAATTCATTTGGGGGGTTTTTGTAGAAAAAAAAAAAAAAAAAAAAAAAAAAAAAAAAAAAAACAGGTTTCCAATTAACCCCCCGGATCCCGTGAAATTTAAAAAAAGTCACCAGAAATTTTTTAGTCACAAAAATTGAGTCCCCGGGGAAAAAATTTGAGTAACCGGGAAATTGAGTCCCCGGGGAAAATTCGGGCACCAGAAAAGGAGCACCGGGGGGAAACAAAAGAAAAAGTAAACCAAAATTGGGGCCCCACCATAAAGGAGTCACCAAAAAAATTAAGTCACCAGAAATTTTTTTCACCAAAAAATAAAGCCCACCAGAAAATTGAGTCACCAGAAAATTGAGTTGAAAAAAAAATTTGGTTTTCCGGGTCCCTTAGGGTTTAAAGCGATTTTTGGGTTTTTTTCCTCCCCCCTCTCCCCTTTTCTCTCTCTCCTTTCCCCTCCCTTTTTCTCTCTCTCTTTTCTCTCTCTTTTCTCTTTTTACCTCTTTTCCTCCCCCTCTTTTTCCCCCCTCTTTTCTCTCTCTCTCTCTCTTTTCCTCTCTCTCCCCTTTTTTTCCTTCTTTTTCCCTCTCTCTTTTCCTCTCTCCCCTTCTCTCTCTCTCTCTCTCTCCTCTCCCCTCTCTTTTCCTCTCTCTCCCCCCCCCCCCCCCACAAAACAAAACAAAAACAACCCACAACCCCCCAAACCCAGAAACCCCAAGGGGAAATTTATTGAACCCCGGGGCCTTTTAAAAAATGGGGTTTAAAAAAAAAAAAAATTTAAACCTTAAAAAAAACCCCAGAAAGAAAAACCCGGAAAGTTTAAAAGAAAGGGGTTTCCCCCCCGGGGAAAAAACCCCCTATACGTAGTGTTTTCACAAATCTTTTTTACCCCTTTGGACCTTTCCGGGCAAACCCAGGTTTTTGGCCCGTTTTAACCCCCTTAAAATTTTACAAAAAATTTTCTTTTTTGCCCCAAGGCTTTTTTTATTTTTGAAAACCCTATATAAGAACATAAGGAAGCTACAAGAGGCCGTGAGACCCCTGGCACGGGGGTTTTAGGTTCCGGGTTTATAAACCCACTCCCCTACTTTCCCCCTTTTCCCCCCCCATCCATGAAATTTAATACCCTCCTTTTTAAAAAGTCCCTATTGACCTCAGAAATAACTAACCTGACGCCCTGACCCCATTCCAATCATTTTACCCTTTATTTGTGAACTGGTTTTTTTTTTTCTATTTCTTTTAAAAATCTGCGCTGGGGGCGGAGTTTTCAAAAAGGTTTTGGGGGGGTAAAAAAAGGGTTATTTTAATCATCTTGTCTTCCATATCTTCCCCTTTTCCATTTTTCCTCTCCCAAACGCATTTTTGATAGGGGGATGAAAATGTCCCATGGAAGAAACCCCTCTCTTTCTTAATTAACATGTCAATATATTCACCAACTTTCATGCCTTTGTTGGAAAGTTATATTAATCATTCTTGTCTTGTCATGTCTCCTCTCTTTACATCTTTCCCTACTACGCATATGTTTTGCATGGTAAAAAAAACCTCCCCTCTTTTCTCTCTCTCTCTCTCCCCTTTTTCTCTTTTCTCTCTCTCTCTCTCCTCTCTCTCTTTTCTCTCTCTTTTCTCTTTTTTGTCTTCTCTCTTTTTCCCCCTTTTTCCCCCGTTTCTCTCTCCCCTCTCTCCTCTCTCTCCTCTCCTCTCCCCTTTCTCCTTTTTTTTCCCTAAACAAAAAATTTTAATTTTTCCCCCTTTTCTTGCCTTTTTTTTGGTTTTTTTTAAACTTTTTTTTTTTTAAATTTTTTTCCAAAATTTGGCCCAAAACGCAGTTTTTTTTTTTCGCGGGGGGGGTCAAAGTTTTTTACAAAAAATGTAAATTATATTAAAAAAAACTTTCATGGCGTCTTTGATTGAGCCACTAAACTTTTCACTAATTATAACTTCGGCGCAGTATTTTTTTGGTCTTTGCTTTTAGTTTTAGCCTTTGGGGGGGAATTTTGAAGAAAAAAAGCAGTGCTGGGAAAAGTTGTCAAAAGGGTTTTCCCCTTTAGATAGTTTAAATGAAAAGTAAAAACCCCCAACCCCAAACAGGTGGGGGTTTGGGGGGCATATGCGGGAAAAAGGAACCGGGCCTTATTTCTTACTAAAATTTCTCCCCTTTTTGTTATAGTTCTGCCTTTCTTTGCTATATTTTTGCAATTTTTCTTCCTTGAGCATCACTTAGGAATGAATATAAAGTAGCCAAACCTGCGATTTTTTTTTAATTTTTTTTATAGAAAAAAAAAAAAAAAGTGATCGGGACACGGGAAAAGCACTCTGAGGACAGTTTTTTAGGTGAGTAAATTTAGTAAAAATGTATCCCATAGGCCAAAAAAGGACGGGTTTGCGTTTTGGCGCTGGAGCCCAAATAAATCCCAAAAAAAATGTTGAGGTTTACATTTTTTATGAAACCCCAAAAGATAAACCAGGAAATTAAACCTTTCCCTGACTTTTTTGCTTTATTTTTTTCATTGAGTACCCACTTAAAAAAAAAAAAAAAAATAATAAATAAAGGGGTCGAGTTCAACTTCTTTAAGGGACACCCAAAATCTAAAGAAAAAAAAAAAAATATTTGGCCCAAAACTGCCCCAAAAATTGATAAAATGGGGGGGGTCCCGTGGTAAAATTTTTAAGTGCCGTCAGGGCCGTTTGCACTAATGCCCGCCGGGAAACAATAAATTTTTACAAAATTTTAGCATCACTACGGGATTTTTTATGTCCCAACTGAAGGGACGGGTTTTATTTTTGATGTACTTAAATATAAACTACTGTGCATCCCTCTTCAGTGAACATAAAAGCTGTAATTTTGGGCTAAAATTCGAATCTTTTTTGTGCCCCGGGCGCCCATTAGGCAGGGGCAAGGGGACTGGCGACTATAGTGTTTTTTACGGTACCCCCCCTTCACCCCTTTTTAAACCAGTCTTTTTTTTTGCCTTCGTCAAATGGATCCACAAGTATGAGAGAATGTGGAGCAAAAAAAAGGGAAAATTAAAAGCAAACTGACACCGCCCCGGGGGAAAAAAAAAAAGGGGGGGTTTTTTGGGGGGGAAAGGGAAAGGGGAGAAATTTAAAAAAAAGGGGGAAAAAGGGGGGGAGAAAGGGGGGGGGGGAAAAAGGGCCCCGGGGGGGGGGGCGGGGGGGGGAAAGGGGGGGGAAAAACCCAAAAAAAGGGGGGGGGGGGAGGAGAAGGGGGAGAGGGGGAAAAAAAAAAGAGAGAAAAAAAAAAGGGGGGAAAAAAGGGGGGGAAAAGGGGGGAAAAAAAGGGGGGGGGAGGGAAAGGGGAAAAAAAAAAAAAGGGGGGGGGAAAAAAGGGGGGGAAGGGGGGGGGGGAAAAAAAAAGGGAAAGAGAAGGGGGGAATGAGAGAGAGAGGAGGGGGGAATTAGGGAAAAGGGGGGGGGGGAAGGGGGGGAAAAAAAAAAAAGGGGGGGGGAGGGGAAAAAAAAAAAAGGGGGAGGAAAAAGAAAAAAAAAAAAGGGGAAAAAAAAGGGGGAAAAAAAAAAAAAAAGGGGGGGGAAGGGGAAAAAAGGGGGGGAAAAGGGGGAGAGAGGAAAAACGGGGGGGGGGAGGAAAAAAAAAGGGGAAAAGGGGAGGGGGAAAAAAAAAAAAAAACAAAAAGGGGGGGGAAAAAAAGGGGGGGGGGGGGGGGTTTTTTTTTTTCCAAAAAAAAAAAAAAAAAATTTTTTGGGGGGGGGGGGGGGAAAGGGGGGGGGCCCTTTTTAA
This sequence comes from Chionoecetes opilio, assembly GCA_016584305.1. Taxonomy (NCBI): domain Eukaryota; kingdom Metazoa; phylum Arthropoda; class Malacostraca; order Decapoda; family Majidae; genus Chionoecetes; species Chionoecetes opilio. Next base: position 82,583 of record JACEEZ010009088.1, read on the forward strand.
AAAAGGAAGGGAAAAATTTGGGGCGGGAAAAAAAAAAAAAGGGCCCCGGGAAAAAAAGGGGGGGGGGGGGGGGGAAAAAAGGGGGGGAAAAAAAGGTTTAAGGGGCCGGGGGGGGGTTTTTTTTGGGGGGGTTTTTTTTTAAAAAGGGGCCCCTTTGGGGGGGGAAATTTTTTTTTTTAAAATTTTTTAAAAGGGGGGGTTGGGGGAAAAAAAGGGGGGGGGGGGGGGGGGGGGGAAAAGGGGGGGGAAAAAAAAAAAAGGGGGGGGGGGGAAAAAATTTTTTTTCCAAAAAAAAAAAAACCCAAAAAAAAAAAAAATTTTTTGGGGGGGGGGAGGTAATTGGGGGTTTTTTTAAAAAAAAAGGGGGGAAAAAAAGGGGGAAAAAAGGGGGGGGGGGAAAGGGAAAATAAAGGGGGGGGGAAAAAGGGGGAAAAAAAAAAACCCGGGGAAAAAAAAAAAAAAAAAAAACCAAAAAAGGGGGGGGGGGGGGTTTGGGGGGAAAAAAGGAAAAAAAAGGGGGGGGGGGGGGGGGGGGGGGGGGGGGTTGGGGGGGGTGTGGGGGTTTTTTTTGGGGGGGTTTGGGGGGAAGGGGGGGGGAAAAAAAGGGGGGGGGGGGGGGGGGGGGGGGGGGGGTTGGGGGGGGGGGGGGGGGGGGGTTGGGGGGGGGGGGGGAAAAAAAAGGGGGAAAAAAAAAAAAGGGGGGGGGGAAAAAAAAAAAACCCAAAAAGGTTTTTAGGGAAAAGGGTTTTGGGGGGCCCGGGGGGGGGGGGTTTGGGGGGGTTTTTTTTTTTTGGGGGGGGGGTTAAAATTTTTTTTAAAAAAATTTGGGGGGGAAGAAAAAAATGGTTTTTGGGGGAAAAAAAAATTTTTTTTGGGGGGGGGGGTTTTTTTTTTTAAAAAAAAAAGGGGGGGAAAAAAAAAAAGGGGGGGCCCAAAAAGCGGAACTAATTTTTTTCTGGTGAGTTTTGATCTTTTAAATTAATCTGCTAACCGTTCCTGTAGCAATTTTTTTTTTTTTTCTTATTTTTTTCTTTAGTTAGGTAAGGGTTAGGTTAGGTATAGATTAGATTAGGTTAGGTAAAGGTTAGGTTGGGTATAGGTTCGGCTAGGTTCAATTTGTTTGTCATTAATTTTTGTCGCAAATCACAAAAAATTTATTTGCGACAGAAACGCTTAGCTAATTCATTCAAAACACATCAAAACTCACCAGAAAAAATTGTTTTGTCCACCGAGGTGAATTCGGCATCAAACTGGAAATTTACCGAAATCACTACTACATATCAATCTTAACACTCACGTCGTCATGTCCATCGTATCCCTGGGAGGCCTCGCCCGCGGTCCGCAAGGCACAGCTCTTCACACCCAAGGCTGTTCACCACCCTCCACCCCCACACAACACCTGTACAGACAACACAAAGCTTTATCATGAACCATAAATACAACAAAATGCTAAACGTGTCGGCTGATAGCTAGAACATGACTGTGTCTGGATTGTGATGAAAATTGTGTGTGTGTGTGTGTGTGTGTGTGTGTGTGTGTTGTGTGTGTGTGTGTGTGTGTGTGTGTGTGTGTTATATCCCTCTTTAATTGACTCATTTTTCCTCGTCTTCCTCCGTTGCATTGAATTATGTCACGATTACTCATCTTGTTCGTGTGTGTGTGTGTGTCTGTGTGTGTGTGTGTGTGTGTGTTTGTGTGTGTGTCTGTGTGTGTCTGTGTGTGTGTGTGTGTGTGTGTGTGTGTGTGTGTGTGTGTGTGTGTGTGTGTTGTGTATGTAAGAATGTCCCACGTTTTATAATCTTCCTTTAGTCTTAATTAAATAACACTAAGAAAAAGTGCTGACAAATGGCTTTACAATATTAGTTAATGGTTAAGTATCAGGAGCTACCACGTGTAGGTCTCCAGCCTCTTGTAGCTTCCTTATGTTCTTATGTTCTTATGTGTCTGGATTCAAGTATTTTTCACCTGTCTACTGTTTCTATATGTAGTAGTTCAGAACGAGTGTGAAAGTAACAATGAAATGTTGTGCAAACAAAAAAAATTGCATAGATTAAGTTTGGTTATGTATGTTTGAGGGTTTCGGTTAAGTTAGTTTAATGGTTAGATTAGGTTATTATTTGATGCTTTTACAAATGGAGTGTTTTTTCAAGTCAAAACGTCTAAAAGATGTATTTTTAGAATTTTTCATCACTTTTTCGAATTGCAAAAAACACTTTTTTGAGGTTTACACAGGGAAAACCATCTCCATTAGGAAAAACATCATATATTAAAAGAAAAAAATTGAACTTGTCTGAAAATCTTGCAACGGTCATAAAATGAATTTCTACCCAAAATGCTACAGGTGTCTACGGAGCATTGCAAACACAACATTACATAAGCACAGTGAAGCATGGGACCTAGTAAACAATGACTGCTAATGTCTCAGGTCCTTAAAATACGACAGTTTGCTTTGTTACATACTTCACGTAATATGGGATGCAACAGCCTTCACACAGACTTCATAAGTACTCTAGTCTATAAAGAAACACTAAATAATGCGCCACGTACCCTGTTACACGTCTGCACTTCAGTGAGGTACCTGCTGATTTAACCAAACAAGCATAAATAGTTGTGCTTGAGTTCGATAGATGGCGGTGGCTCGAACGTAGGGAGGAGGCAAGTTCAAAGTTTATCTAAGCATATACGTCTCTCTCTCTCTCTCTCTCTCTCTCTCTCTCTCTCTCTCTGTGCAGCGTCCCTGCGCATTCGGTCAGCGGTTCGAGTTCGCCTAGTTCGTGCTGACGTGGTGACGCTTTGTATAGTCAATAACCTTGTAGTTGGTACTTGTAAAGTGTCTAGATAGGATCAAAGTATCTTATCTTATCTCTCTCTCTCTCTCTCTCTCTCTCTCTCTCTCTCTCTCTCTCTCTCTCTCTCTCTCTCTCTCTCTCTCTCTCTCTCTCTCTCTCTCTCTCTCTCTCTCTCTCCTTTTTTTTGCTCTTTTTCTCTTCTTTAATTATTGCTTCTTCTCTCTCTCCTCTCTCTCTCTCTCTCTCCTCTATCTCTCTCTCTCTCTCTTCTCTCTCCTCTCTCTCTCTCTCTCTCTCTCTCTTCCTCTCTCTCCTCTCTCTCTCTCTCTCTCCTCTCTGCTTTCTCCCCCTTCTTCTCTCTCTTCTCTCTCTCTCCTCTCTCTCTCTCTCTCTCTCTTGCTCCTGTCTCGGTCTCTCATCTCCTCTCCTCTCTCTCTCTCTCTATCTCTTCCTCTACTCTCTTCCTCTGCGTCTCATCTCATGCATCTCTCTCTTTCTCTACTCTCTCTTCTCTCTTCATTCTCTCTCTCTCGATCTCTCTCTTCTTATCAGGCAGTTAAGATGAACCGGTTGTTAGGGCATCTCGAACAGCTCGAACCATGCTGCATTCGACTCTCTAAACTAGCTGTAAGTTCGCGGCACCCTTCCTGACTGCGTTATTAATGGCAGTGTTCGCTATCTATCTAACTATCTGCCTATCTATTTATTTATATTTCGATCTATTTATCTTATCATCGGTGTTTCTTGGTTTGGCTGATCTTTAGTGAAGCGTGGATCACCTTGACTTACATAGATAATAATCGACACTATTTATAACTTTCGCTTCAGCACCCGTTTATGTCCACTCCTTGTTAATACACAAATGCTTCTGTTCGTGTTTGTTAACCTGTTCCTAAGCATAATATGAGTGGGTTTTTTTCTATATCTGTTCTCTCCTCCTTGATTTAGAGACCTTTGAGGAGAGGGTTGTAGCATATACTCGCCCTCTGTAGACATGCTTGGTACCTTCCTCTGCCTCCTCCGTCTGATCGAGAAGGTTTTGGTCTTAATCTTAATAATCGTTAGATACAATAAAGCGTCAATCATATGAAGAGAAGATTTTTTTTTTTTTTTTTCATTAGGTAACGAAAAGTAATGAAGATTTCAACACATTATCACAACAAGGAGATAGAAAGAATATGCATCGAAAATATTAGAGAAGACAGGCGGTTGAATGACGAAAACTAAACCTATAAGTAAAAACATAGGTTGGACGACGAAACATAAACCTGTAAGTAAAAATAAAGGATAACGGAAAATAAACCTATAAGTAAAAATAAAGGATGACGAAATATAACCTATAAGTAAAATATAGGTTGGACGACGACAACTAAACCTATAAGTAAAAATAAAGGATGACGAAATATAACCTATAAGTAAAATATAGGTTGGACGACGACAACTAAACCTATAAGTAAAAATAAAGGATGACGAAATATAACCTATAAGTAAAATATAGGTTGGACGACGACAACTAAACCTATAAGTAAAATAAGAAACAGTAAAACAACAACAAGTAGAAGATCCAGGGCACAGTGTTGGAGAAGCTACTTCAGTGTTTTATGAGACCAACAAATGCATGGCTTCATTTAAACGCCTCCAAACTGATACTTTTTTTCCTCCAGAACTCCGGGCGATCTGGAGTTGCGCTGCGGTGCGAAGGCGAACCAAGCCACCTGAATTTGATAAGCCTGTGCTGGGGTGTGACTTCTGTTGTATGACTTGTTTTGTTGCCAAAGAATTGCTGACAGTCTATCAGGCCGGCGGTGGGAGGGCTCGGCTACTCTCGTGAAGGCCAACTATAGTCTATTTTTTTTAACAAGGCAAAAAATTCATTCTATCTGAAGGTCTCATGCTTAAAATGATGCCTCTGTTTACCTGATACTATGGTTAACTATGATAAAATACAGCTAAAATTAAGTAGAAAAATAGTATTCCCTTCTCCTGGCATCAAATATCAGTCAGTAAGCAAGAAAGAGGTAGGATTTTTTGCCTTGTTAAAAAAAATAGACTATAGCTATGATCTCTTAAGGATGTCACAGGAACTACCTCGTGTAGGTCTCACGGCCTCTTGTAGCTTCCTTATTTTCTTATGTTCTTCTTATGTTCTTATGTTCTCTTCAACCTTCCCCCAGGCTTTCCTCATCTATTTATTTTCTTCAGTTCAGTTGTAGTAGTGTTGTTGAATTTTTAGATTAAGCTGATAGGAAATGACATATATATATATATTACATGGAAGTATAATCTTAATGTGGAAATAATACTAAGGCGCCACAACGTTCCCCATATACATTTTTTGTAGACACTTGATACTTTAGTTAATTACAGATTAGTAGAGTAAATTTCTGGTCCATGAGTCAATTTGGTATATTATGTAATATCTTGTTTGCATTTTTGTGGCCAATAAAATATTGATCTATCTATCTATCTATCGGGAATTTGGTCTTTTTTATCGGCACTCCCTGATGTTTCTCTTCTTGCTGTCTGGATCTTTAGTTAGTTGTCTTCTCTTATTCTGTTATTTTTATTTATTTATCTTTCTTTACTCTTATTTTATCTGCTCATCCATTATGTAATAGGTTAAAAAAAACTTGTGGTCGCGTCAAGATTTTGCCGTACAAAAAATAACGATAGTACGCCTCTAAAATCTCAAAGCAACATTATTTGTTAAGAGAATAATTTAATATTACTGTATTGACAATATGATAATAATGTTGGTTGTTTGTACCTGTCGTGGTTTCTTCTGTGTTTTGTGTGTGTGTCACTGTGTGTGTGTTGTTGTGTTGTGTGTGGTGTTGTTGATAGTGTGTGTGTTGTGCGTAGTGTGTGTGGTTGTGTGTGTGTTGGTATTGTGTGGGTGTGTGTTGCTGTAGTTTGTGTTGTGTGTGTGTGTTGGTTTGATGCCTGGTAGGTTGTGTGGCTGTGTAGTTTGGTGTGTGTGTGTGTGTGTTTGATTTTGTGAGTGATGATGTGTGTGTTTTTGATGTGTGAGTTTGAGTGTTTTTTGTGATGTCCCTGTGTTGAGTTCGTGTGAGTGTGAGTTGTGTGTGTGTTGTGTGTGTGTATGTGAGTGTGATGTGTGAGTGTTGTGTGTGTGTGTGTGTTGTCTGTGTGTCCTTGTGTATGGTGTGTGTGTGGTGGTGTGAGTCATTTACTAGGATGGTTTTACAGGCCCGAGCTACATTCGTTGGTCTCGTCCGGTATCTACATTATACTGTTTCTATGCAAGTGTGTGTCTGTGTGTGTGTGCCTGTGTGTGTGTGTGTGTGTGTGTGTGTGTGTGTGTGTGTGTGTGTGTGTGTGTGTGTGTGTGTGTGTGTGTGTGTGTGTGTGTGTGTGGTGTTCACAGCCCAAAGGTACACGCATTTTTGCACTGCTACATAGCAAACACTCGTCCATCAGCCTTTCAAAGCTAGGTGTTATCGTGTAAAACTTTCCTGCACGTCTGAACTCATCGTTTTTACTGTGCTGGAGGCGAGGCATTACTTGGCCTTCACGCCCTTAGTGCCTCGTCTTATAGTACGCCTTGCTGCTTCACGCCCGTCCATTTAAATCCCCATGGAGAGTTTAATCATCGTCACTCAATTGATCAACGTAATTCATTTTGGCGGCCATCTGACCAATCCAATCAGAGGCATTATAAAAAAAATAATAATAAAAAATAATAATAATAAAGTCTTAATAGGTTAATGTTTCTGTAATATACCCACAAGACAAGTCACTTAAAACATTCATGAAGTCCTTAGTTACTTCTGGTCATAGACTGAATTATAGTCGACGTAGGCATTTTGTTGAGATCCTTTGACTTCATTTGACTTTATGAGATGATATCTATCTATCCAGTATATGTTATTCGGGCGAGGGCCAACCATTACGACCCTCCAAAAGGTGCAGGGCCAACCACCGGAGCCCTCAAGGAAAAACAATAGCCTACAGGCGCTATAGGCTTGAACGTAAAAAAGACAAATGTTTGGCTCCTGAGGGGTGTAGTAACATCATCAAGACCTCGATAAGCCTACAGGTGCTATAGGCTCCAACATAAAAAATAAAAATAAAAATAAATAAAAATAAAAAAATTTAAAAAGACCGTAGGCTCAGTCTCGCACACTTATGCAAAGCGAAATACATGAATATTCCATGGTGTATAGGTATGAATAAAGATTGGCTCTGTTGTTGCTGTAAAGGTCATCTTGCCTAAACAATAATAAGCATGCATTGTTTATTAATAGAAAGAACATCTGCCTCTCTACTAAATACCTATATATTTCTATGTTATCATATATTTATAGGAGATGGAATTAAACTAACTGACCTCTCACTGAACTAACTGACCCAGTAATAATGAACTAGATGAAACCTGTTAATACAATTGTGCCCCACCCATACCTATACACAATGTGCCCCACCCATACCTATACACAATGTGCCCCACCCATACCTATACACAATGTGCCCCACCCATACCTATACACAATGTGCCCCACCCATACCTATACACAATGTGCCCCACCCATACCTATACACAATGTGGCCCACCCATACCTATACACAATGTGCCCCACCCATACCTATACACAATGTGCCCCACCC
>JACEEZ010009088.1:97500-112500 GCA_016584305.1 Chionoecetes opilio
GCTTCAGGAAGAGAAATTGTCTGCCAGTCTATCCGCTGGAGGAACCTGCTCTGGCCGCTACCCTGGGGCTGCTGTCTCCTCGTCTTTGGGGTTGAAGGGCGAGTAGGTGTTTGGGGAGACGTGGAAGAGGGTCGGGTCAAACTGAAGGCGACTTTCCCCCGGGAGGAGCGCGGGAGGGAGGGGGTGAGCGCTAGAAGTGGGAGGTGGCTACGGCGCATCGCTGAGGCGCCACTCTCTGTCTTGTCTCCGTCCAGCCTTCAGCCGGGGCGGTAGGTAGCCTTGCGTCCCTACCTCGCGTCCCTGCCTTGCGTTCCTGCCTCGCGTTCCTGCCTCGCGTCCCTGCCTCGCGTCCCTGCCTCCCGTGCACTGCCAGCCCCCGTCACACCCCTGCCAGGGATTACGGACTCCCTCACACGCACTACAGATCCCCGTCAGCAGCTGTAGTATATTTTCAACCACGCTTATCAGAAGAACAACGCAAGAAAATAAGGAAGCTACAAGAGGCCGCGAGACCTACACGTGGTAGTTCCTGTTGAAGACGCTCTGTCCTGAAGTCCTGTTCCTGTTATAAGAGGTAATGCAAAGTGGCAAAAAACTATGAAACATTGGGCTTCATTGACATTAATGTATTTTTTAACTTATATTTAACATCAGCTGACTCATTACTTTCTAACCCTCTGCCGACCACAAGCAGCAGCTACTATAATACTGCCTCATCATACTCACTCATTATACTGCCTCATCATACTCACTCATTATACTGCCTCATCATACTCACTCATTATACTGCCTCATCATACTCACTCATTATACTGCCTCATCATACTCACTCATTATACTGCCTCCTCATACTCACTCATTATACTGCCTCATCATACTCACTCATTATACTGCCTCATCTTACTCACTCATTATACTGCCTCATCATACTCACTCATTATACTGCCTCATCTTACTCACTCATTATACTGCCTCATTATACTGCCTCATCATACTCACTCATTATATTGCCCCCCTGACAGTCTACCAGGACGCCCCTCCCTCCGCCCCCGCCTCAACCATGGCCTCCACGAAGCCGCCTTCCCAGGGACAACCTCCACTCACCAAGTTTACAGTCACCTCAGATAAAGGTAAGCCACCACATACGACACACATACACACACATAAAAAATTAAAATGTAATGTATTAATTCCATGCATAAAGGAACAAGAGATAAAGAAAATCTGAACAAATCATTCATTGATCACCACATTATGAGTCGTTGGTAGTTAGTGCGGAGTCATTAGGGAGTTTTAAAAGGAGGCTGGACAATTTCATGGATGGGAATGAAAGGTGGATGTAGGTAGTGTTCAGTAACAGGAACTACCACGTGTAGGTCTCGCGGCCTCTTGTAGCTTCCTTATGTTCTTAAGTGCTTATGTTCTGTCCGCAGTGAAGCAGTTTTCTTATGTTCTTTTAGCTGGTAATTCCTTATTTTCTTATGTTCTTTTAGCTGGTAATTCCTTATTTTCTTATGTTCTTTTAGCTGGTAATTCCTTATTTTCTTATGTTCTTATGCTCTGTCCGCAGTGAAGCAGTTTTCTTGTTTTCTTTAAGCTGGTAATTCCTTATTTTCTTATGTTCTTTTAGCTGGTAATTCCTTATTTTCTTATGTTCTTATGTTCTGTCCGCAGTGAAACAGTTTTCTTATGTTGTTTTAGCTGGTAATTCCTGCTGTTCTTATGTTCTTTAACCTTTGCTCAGAGCTGGAGATCCTGAAGAACAATGGCAAATGGGCGGCAATCATCTCCGTGCTCACCTTTACGTATGGCAACCTGACGGTGGCGCGCCAGCTGTCGCCCGACCCGCGCCAGAAGACGTGGCTCATGATGCAGTCCCCCGTGCCCAACCTGGCGGTGTCCCTGGCCTACATAGTGGCGGTCACCTGGTGGGGGCCGCGCTACATGAGCACCAGGAAGCCAGTGTCGGGACTCAGGCCCTTCATGATGCTATACAACGCCTTCCAGGTCGTCTTATCAGCCTATCTATTCTTTGAGGTAATAAGAAAAATGCAGACGAATATTTCCCAAGACATTATGTGGTCATAAGTTTTGAGGGATCTCATGAAGATCCGCCACCTCTGCTATTTTTGGGGTGACTTAACTGGGGCTGCGGCCACCCAAAACCCCCCACTAGTTCACTAACTTAACCTGGACATTGATTACGTAATCTAATCTAACTGGGTTTATCAAACCACTCTTACCCACATGAAGATTGTCCGCCCCAAAATAGCTGGGGTGGCCGACCTTCATGAGATCAGTTTTGTGAAAAGGTCTGCTTTTTATGTTTTTTTTTTATTATAAGAAGCAGACTTTTTCACAATACTTATAACCACATAATGACTTGGGAAATATTAGTTAATGTCCTTCTCAAAAAATCTCCTCAGCGATTACTGTATACACACACCATTGATGGCTATGTATAAAAGGCTTTAGGCCCAACAACCTAACCTAACCTAATGTATCTGACCTGACGTGACCTCTGGCAGGGAGGATTTGCCGGCTGGTTTACGGAGTACAACTGGGTCTGTCAGAAGTGCGATTTCTCAGACAACACAAATGCCATCAGGGTAAGTACTGAAATTTGCTGATTTTTTATGTTAATTATTCAGACATTCTTCAGGTTACATGTGTTACATTTTCTAACTTTCTCCTTTAAGTATCCTGTTTGTTAATTATTTATCTCTGCCGATAGGATTATGAGGGATAATGATGTGGGATTCTTCAGAGATAATAATAATAACAAATAAACACTAATAATAATGATGATAAAAAACATAATAATAATAATAATGATGATATCTCACGGGCCCGTCTTTCTTTACGCAGATGCTGAACGTTGGCTACTGGTACCTCATCTCAAAATTCATCGATTTCATAGACACGGTAAGTGGCCGATACTGAACGATGACTTGTGACACGAACGCTTATTGAGACACAGCAAATACAGAAGCGCTAAGCAAATCATCTCCATTCTTTTCTTGTGTTTATCTTTGTACTACTTTCTCTTCCCCAGGTCTTCTTCGTGTTGAATAAGAAGACGGAGCACCTTTCCCTGCTGCACGTGTCCCACCATGCCCTGATGCCTGTGGGACTGTGGTTCGGCATTCATTTCCAGCCGGGTAAGTCCTTGTAGGTTTAAAAAAGGAATAGGGAAAAACTGGTATACAAATTGGGTGGAGGATAAGCAAGTAATTTAAAAAAGAAATTGAGAAAAACTGGTTGATAAATAGGGTGGTAGATGATAGGAATGGACTCAGGCGTCAGGTAGTTAGTGCAGAGTTAATAGGGAGTTTTAAAAGGAGGCTGGACAATTTCATGGATGGGGATGAAAGGTGGATGTAGGTAGTAAACTGGTTGATAAATAGGGTGGTAGATGATAGGAATGGACTCAGGCGTCAGGTAGTTAGTGCAGAGTTAATAGGGAGCTTTAAAAGGAGGCTGGACAATTTCATGGATGGGGATGAAAGGTGGATGTAGGTAGTAAACTGGTTGATAAATAGGGTGGTAGATGATAGGAATGGACTCAGGCGTCAGGTAGTTAGTGCTGAGTTAATAGGGAGTTTTAAAAGGAGGCTGGACAATTTCATGGATGGGGATGAAAGGTGAATGTAGGTAGTGTTAAGTAACAGGAACTACCACGTGTAGGTCTCGCGGCTTTTGTAGCTTCCTTATTATTTGCTTATGTTCTTATGTATTGCTGAGGCTATTGTTTTAGTTGTTCTTATCATCGCTTGTGTTATTTTTCTTCTTCTTGTTTCTTCTTTTCTTCTATTTTTCTTCACCTTCTCGTATCAAAGGATCATAAAATTTAATGTGTGTGCAATGTTCCCACAGTTTAAGTTTAAGTTGTCTTTATAATCACTTGTGTTATTTTTCTTCTTCCTGCTTCATTCTTGTCATCCCTTTTTTCTTCACCTTCTGGTATCCGCCACTCATCAATAGGTGATTTTTTTTTCTTCTTCATTTTTTCTTTCTTTTTTCTTCATCCTCTCGTATCAAACGCTTATAAATGTGTGATTATTTTTCTTCTTCCTGCTTCATTCTTGTCATCCCTTTTTTCTTCACCTTCTGGTATCCGCCACTCATCAATATGTGATTTTTTTTTTCTTCCTAATCATTTTTTCTTTCTTTTTTCTTCATCCTCTCGTATCAAACGCTTATAAATGTGTGATTATTTTTCTTTTTCCTGCTTCATTCTTGTCTTCCCTTTTTTCTTCACCTTCTGGTATCCGCCACTCATCAATATGTGATTTTTTTTTTTTCTTCATTTTTTCTTTCTTTTTTCTTCATCCTCTCGTATCAAACGCTTATAAATGTGTGATTATTTTTCTTCTTCCTGCTTCTTCCTTTCTTTCTTTTATCTACACCCTCTCGTGTAGTGAGATTGAGGACGGCAATTAACAGGAACTACCACGTGTAGGTCTCGCGGCCTCTCGTAGCATCCAATTCTTCTGATGTACTTATGTTCTTATGATATTTAATGGGGAAATAAAAATAGCCTGAATTTACAACCGGGCTATTTGGTGGCTAATAAATGTTGTGCCATGTCCCCCAGGCGGCCACAGCGCTCTGATGGCCTTGTCTTCTTCCTCCTCTTCATTCTTTTCTTCTCTTTGCCTTGCTTTCTTCATCCTCTCAAGTAGTGATGACGATACATAAAAAAAACTGAATTAAACAACAGGGATATCGGTGGCTAATACATGTTGTGCAATGTCCAGGAACTACCACGTGTAGGTTTCGCGGCCTCTTGTAGCTTCTTATTTTCTCATGTTCTTATGTTCTTATGTTTCGCGGCCTCTTGTAGCTTCCTTATTTCTCATGTTCTTATGTTCTTATGTTTCGCGGCCTCTTGTAGCTTCCATATTTTCTTATGTTCTTATGTTTCGCGGCCTCTTGTTGCTTCCTTATTTTCTCATGTTCTTATGTTCTTATGTTTCGCGACCTCTTGTAGCTTCCTTATTTTCTCATGTTCTTATGTTCTTATGTTTCGCGGCCTCTTGTAGCTTTCTTATTTTCTCATGTTCTTATGTTCTTATGTTTCGCGGCCTCTTGTAGCTTCCTTATTTTCTCATGTTCTTATGTTCTTATGTTTCGTGGCCTCTTGTAGCTTCCTTATTTTCTCATGTTCTTATGTTCTTATGTTTCGCGGCCTCTTGTAGCTTCCTTATTTTCTCATGTTCTTATGTTCTTATGTTTCGCGGCCTCTTGTAGCCTCCTTATTTTCTCATGTTCTTATGTTCTTATGTTTCGTGGCCTCTTGTAGCTTCCTTATTTTCTTATGTTCTTATGTTTCGCGGCCTCTTGTAGCTTCCTTATGTTCTTATGTTTCGTGGCCTCTTGTAACTTCCTTATGTTCTTATGTTCTTATGTTCTTAATGTCCCCCAGGCGGCCACAGCACTCTGATGGGTTTGCTCAACTCCTTCGTACACACGGTGATGTACCTCTATTACCTGCTGGCCGCCATGGGACCCCGCGTGCGTCCCTTCCTGTGGTGGAAGAAGTACCTCACCACCCTACAGATGGTGCAGTTCACCATCGTCTTCTTCCACGCCATGTCGGTATGTTGAGTAGCATTGATTGTTTACTTTTTAATTTGAGATACACTTGAGACGGCTCCTTGCTTTATTAGATGTATTATAAAAGTAGCAAAGTAGTCAATTAGCGAATTGACATGAAGAAGCAGAGAGGAGGAGGAGGAGGAGGAGGAGGAAGACTAGAAGAAGAAGGAGGAGGAAGAAGAGGAGGAGGAGAAGAAGGAAGAGGAGCTGCCAGGAGGTAAACATCTAGATTGTTAACTAAGGAGACGAAGTTGAAGAGGATCTATGAAGCTTAGAAGTAGATTTTAAAAAGAAATAGGGAAAAACTGGTTCACAAATAGCGTGGTAAATGATTGGAATGGACTCAGTCATCAGGTAGTTAGTGCGGAGTCAATAGGGAGTTTTAAAAAGAGGCTAGATCATTTCATGGATGGGGATGAAAGGTGGATGTAGGTAGTGTTAAGTAACAGGAACTACCTCGTGTAGGTCTCGAGGCCTCTTGTAGCTTCCTTATGTTCTTATGTTCTTACGAAGCGATACTAAGCGTCAAAGGGCACAAGAAGAAGAAGAAGAAGGAAGGAGGGAGGACGTGGGTTGGATAGGTAGAATAGTTGAGCTACATATTTGCGGTTTCAAGACACCATGATTATTATGATACTGCCAGTGTGTTATCAGTAATTACTTGCCTACATTTTGCTACCCGGTATTATTGACTGACCTCACTGTTATTAAGGCAGCTGTTCACGTACGCACAACACACCGAGGTAACTAACGCACAAATGTCCGATCCCGGTCAAAAAAAATCCCGATCCCGGTCAAAAAAGATTCAATTCCGGTCAAAAAAAAGTCCGATCCCGGTCAAAAAATATTCAGTTCCGGTCAAAAAAAAGTCAGATTCCGGTCAAAAAAAAATTCAGTTCCGGTCAAAAAAAGTCCGATCCCGGTCAAAAAAAAAAGTTTCGTCGGTTAAAAACTGTGAACCAGTCTTTAAGCTTATCACCATCTATATTCTGAGCGGTATATTTCCTTTTCTTACGTGTATCTATCAATGACCATTAATGTATTACTGCATTGATTTTTTTCCTTGCCTTTTACACTTCATGACAAGCAAGGTAATTGTTTAATGATCATGATGATGTCAAATGTTGTTGAATAGGTAATTAGCAAGTTATACGGATAGACGCATACACAGACAGACACACAACGAAGAGATTGATTGATTGTAATGCCGAAAAAGGGGAAATGTGCCAGACAGCAGAGGTCATATGACACTATGGCAAAGCATAAAAAAGGGAAGGGTTAGAGAGAAAGAGTGAAACGGTGAGGGAAGTAATAAGAAAACACAGAGGTATAGCATAAGAAAACACACAGGTATAGCATAAGAAAACACACAGGTATAGCATAAGAAAACACACAGGTATAGCATAAGAAAACACACAGGTATAGCATAAGAAAACACACAGGTATAGCATATGAAAAGACACAGGTATAGCATAAGAAAACACACAGGTATAGCATATGAAAAGACACAGGTATAGCATAAGAAAACACACAGGTATAGCATATGAAAAGACACAGGTATAGCATAAGAAAAGACACAGGTATAGCATAAGAAAAGACAAAGGTATAGCATATGAAAACACACAGGTATAGCATAAGAAAAGACAAAGGTATAGCATAAGAAAAGACAAAGGTATAGCATAAGAAAAGACAGAGGTATAGCATAAGAAAAGACAAAGGTATAGCATAAGAAAAGACAGAGGTATAGCATAAGAAAAGACAGAGGTATAGCATAAGAAAAGACAAAGGTATAGCATAAGAAAAGACCCAGGTATAGCATAAGAAAAGGCAGAGGTATAGCATAAGAAAAGACAAAGGTATAGCATAAGAAAAGACACAGGTATAGCATAAGAAAAGGCAGAGGCATAGCATAAGAAAAGACCCAGGTATAGCATAAGAAAAGGCAGAGGCATAGCATAAGAAAAGACACAGGTATAGCATAAGAAAACACAAAGGTATAGCATAAGAAAACACACAGGTATAGCATAAGAAAACACACAGGTATAGCATAAGAAAACACACAGGTATAGCATAAGAAAACACACAGGTATAGCCTAAGGTGTAACAAAGACATAGGCAGAATACTGACTCACCATTATATGTGTGTCTCCAGCTGGCCTTCGTGGACTGTGACGTTCCCGTGGCGCCCGCCCTAGTCCGCTGGTTGTGTGGCCAGGCCGTCATCTTCTTCATCCTCTTCGCAGACTTCTACGTCAAGGCCTACCGAACCAAGAGGGACAGGTCAAAGGTCAGTCTTATCACTTTCTGAAAAAATTCAAATGTCTGGATTATCATCTTTGTCGAGACCACTTACTTTTTTTTTATATAGTGATTTCATGTTATCATTTTAACGCTTACACAGGGTTACAAAATATATCCTTGGAATGATAAATAAGACAAAAACTTTAAAAAAATCAAATGTCTGGATTATCATCTTTGTGGAGGCCAGTGACACTATAAGGGATTTCATGGAACCAGTCTAAAGATTTTTTTTATTTTTTAAGTTTGAAAAAAAAACAGTTACGTTTATACAGAGTTTCAAAATATATCCTTGGAATGAAAAATAAGAAAATAAAACATTAAAAAAGATATCTTTCAGGCCATTGAAAAGTCTTATAAGTTAATTTATGTATTAAATGGGCTAATTAATTTCATGTAACGATTCTAACCCTCTCACAGAGTTACTAAATATATCCTTGGAATAAAAAATAGGAAAAAATAACATTAAAAAAAATGTCTTTCAGGTCAATGGGAAGTCTAATGGGTTCCAAAATATATCACGTTTCAGGTCAATGGGAAGTCTAATGGGTTCAAGAAATATAACGTTTCAAAAAATATCACGTTTCAGGCCAATGGGAAGTCTAATGGGTTCAAGAAATATCACGTTTCAGGTCAATGGGAAGTCTAATGGGTTCAAGAAATATCACGCTTCAGGCCAATGGGAAGTCTAATGGTTTCCAAAAATATCACGTTTCAAAAAAAATATAACGTTTCAGGCCAATGGGAAGTCTAATGGGTTCAAGAAATATCACGTTTCAGGCCAATGGGAAGTCTAATGGGTTCCAAAAATATCACGTTTCAAAAATAATATCACGTTTCAGGCCAATGGGAAGTCTAATGGGTTCAAAAATATATCACGTTTCAGGTCAATGGGAAGTCTAATGGGTTCCAAAATATATCACGTTTCAGGTCAATGGGAAGTCTAATGGGTTCCAAAAATATCACGTTTCAGGTCAATGGGAAGTCTAATGGGTTAAAAAAATATCACGTTTAAAAAAAAATATCACGTTTCAGGCCAATGGGTTCGTACAAGAGACGCAGGGTGATGGGTGCGACGCTGGGGGGAAGGAGGCAGCGGGAGGCGTGACCCGGCGAACCCACGCTGGCCCCTTCACCTGCGTGCCCTCTGGGGTTACAAGACGTCATCAGGGAAAGCTACGCCACCTACCACTGACACCTTCCCGAACCCCACCAACCTGCCAACCCCCAACCCTCGCCCTCCCCCTCCCCTCCCTGCCCTCCCCCTCCCCCCCTCACCCTTCCCCTCCCCTCCCTGCCCTTCCCCTCCCCTCCCCCAACACCAAGGACCCCGTGAGTGATTGAAGAAGGCGATACACTCTTTTTTATTTAATTTTTTATCATTTTAACATCACAAAGGACTGACCAAGGGCAAAAAAAAAGGAGTAACAAAAAGCCTGTTTAGTTAGTTAGTTGCCAGTCCCTATAAAGAAGAGAGTAAGAGAATATAAAGAAGGTGGGGTGAGTCCAATTTAGTTCAGGAGGTGCCTTGTTACGCCTCTCTTGAGAAGATTGAAGTCGCAGGAAGGTAGAAAAATAGAAAGAGAGTTTTAGTGTTTACACGTGAGTTACAGAGTTACAGAGTTCCTACACGTGTATAATGTTTTAGAACCAGTATTTCTATAGTGCTCTAGGAAGGTTACCAATTCAATATGATTTAAGTGGATATGATGCAGCTGGATGGGTCCCAGCGGCTTCCCAAACAGCAGCATGGAGGCCCCGCGCAGCTGATTCCCGCAGCTGTCTCCAAGAGTTAGTGATAAGACTTTTATAGTATATTTTTTATATGCCAAATATCTATATGAAACTTTTTTGAATATATTGAGTATTCTTTCATCCTTCGGTCTTGAAAGGCATTTGACACTACAGGTTCGAGTACTACGTATATGCTTTATCTCTTTGCTATGTAGGTATTATAGTAAAGTGAGAAAGAGCATAGATTTCGCGTCATGATGAAGTCAGAATATCCTTAACCCCTTGAGACCCAGAACGTAATTTCCATTGTAATTTGACTACCATTAGATAATTTTTAGTGACTATAAGCAATATTTTATAACTATGACCTGTTTAGTATCCTTGTCGACTAGCTAATTTGGTATATTCAGTGACTTTTCGTAATTTTATGGCTAACAACAGACGATTTTATATAGCAAAGGAAAGATCTGGGCGTGAAGGTGTTAATACAAGTTTCGTAGCAGACCAGATGATTGTATTGGATGCACGTACAATACATCAGACCTGTTGTTTTGTGCCTTGTTACGTTCTTACCCTCTTAACAGGCAGGGTCACCGTGATTAATAGGTTTTTAGGTATCCTTTCACACTGGTCTTGCGTGGGGGCACCTCTTTATTTATAGGTCAACTATTACAATCTATATTACAATCGTGCTAGGAGGATACGAGTGCTGAACGAGTTGTGACAGTTTCTGAGCGTCACTCACACGCACCTTCCACTCTCCACCCTCCATGGTTCACGGCAATTATTTACTACTGGGTTCATGTTCAGAAAAAAGATGTACAACAAAATTGACGACATTGATATTGAATGAAATTGTATTAAAATTGAAGCTGAAAACGAAATTGGAAGACGTATTTGTACTTAGCGGACTATTAATTTAAGACAGAATGGAATTTTCGCCTCGTTAAAAAAAATTGACTATACACGACGCACAAGTCATTGCCCAAAATGACCAACACTTTGCCCAAAATGACTAATACTTTGTCAACCTAATAAATAATGCACGTCCCTGAAACATCCTTTTCACCACGACAAAAGTTTACAAAACCTCAGCTCAATTTCCATGTTTTTTGGTCTATTCCACATGCGAGCCAATCATGTTCCTACTTGTACGTGCATGTCTTCAACCGACAACTACAAGCGCTACCCGGTACTTGCGGCCTCCAGACTTGTTGTTGACTTGTCATGTACTTGTTCTATTGGTGGTAATTCATATTTGTCTGTGTTTTGTCTGTGTTAGTGTGTGTGTGTGTGTTGGGGAAAGGTAATGTTGTTGATGATACAGCCGTTACTCATTGAATATTTATCTGTGTGTGTGTGTGTGTGTGTGTGTGTGTGTGTTGGGGAAAGGTAGTGCTGTTGATGATAGAGCCCCTACTCTCTGATTATTACTATTTGTGGCCATCAATTCGACACGCTACACAACAAATAAGACAGAAAGAAGAGGAAGAAAATAGATTATTCTTTGTTTGGCTAATTTGAAGCTGATTCCGACACTTGTTTCTCGTTTTGTCCCAAGATTACATTTTTTTTATGATGGACAGTGTGGTCTTATGTGTCACAGAGAGAGAGAGAGAGAGAGAGAGAGAGAGAGAGAGAGAGAGAGAGAGACACTAAATAAGGCCACACACTTTTTTACGAAATCTACTTTTATATTTATCGTGTCTGGCAGCTAGCAGGCTTTTTGTTACTTCTTGCTTTTTTTCACTCTTAGTCAGTAACTACCTCATGATGTTAAAACAAAACAAAAAAAGCAATAGAAAAAAAGTGTCAATCTAATGAAAATATATAGTCAGGATGGTGACGGATAACAAGCGTGTTTTGGCCTTGATAACTTCTCCGTAGTTTTTTTGGTTGTTTTACATCATACAGGACTGGCCAAGAGCACACAAAAATGAAGTAACAAAAACCCCACTTAGTTGCCAATCCCTATAAAGAAGACAGTAAGAGAGTATAAAAAAGGGGGTGGGCCAATTTAGTTCGGGAGGTGTCTTGTCACTCCTCTCTTGAAAAGATTGAAGTCGTAGAAAGAAGGAAAAATAGAAACAGAAAGAGAGTTCCAGAGTTTACCAGTGATATGAATCATAATAATATAACCGATGATACCACCGTTGAGAACCTTCCGAACATGTGTACCGATGATGCAACAAGACTTTTGAAATCATTTAACCCCTTCACGCCCAGATCTTTCCTTGGCTATAAAAAATTGTCTGTTGTTAGCCATAAAATTACGAAAAGTAACTGAATATACCAAATTAACTAGTGGACAAGGATACTAAACAGGTCATATCTATAAAACATTGCTTATAGTCACTAAAAATCGTCTAATGGCACCCAAATTACAATGGAAATTACGTTCTGGGTCTCAAGGGGTTAAGAAAAGCATGCAGTGATCTCTTGAAAGACATCCATCCGTCTTCCCATCGGCCTGTGTACAACAGAAACAGCATCTTATAAACAGATCCTTTCATCTCCTATCTACATAACTAGAGGCGTTTTATTTTTATTTTTTATTATTATATCGTTTCTGTGGGAGTCCTACAATGGCAGACTATTTTTTCATTCATAACTATTTGATATTTATTTTTCTTCTTCCTTGCTACCGTAGATAACAGTAAAGTCGCCACCTGCAGTCATGTCGCCAGCCGCCAACTATTACGAATTATAGCATCACACCAATGCTGTGTTGTGTTGAGGCAAGGGTAACAGCGTGCTCGGCCAGATCAGGCCATCATAAAGCCCCGTCCACACTGTGCCTCATGTGTAGATACACGAGGCAGGTGGATAACAAGTAATGTCTCGTGAAGATGATGGTATGTTCAGTCTTCCTAAATATCATCTTATTCATCTGGTAGTTTGATAATACCATCACTGGGGCAGCACTGGGGAACTACAACACGTCCCTCGAATCGGGAAGGGTTGGATTCGCTCCGCACGACGCGCGCGGTGTTGAAAACCTCGATTTACAACTCCGCCAGCCTCACCGCCAGCCTCATGAGCCCTAGTCTGGACGGGCCTTAAAATACAGCAGAAAATACAGCAGAGAAAATACAGCAGAAAATATCTATACCCACCTTTCTGGAGTTATAGTGTGTTAGGAAGGTTGTTATAGTGTGTTAGGAAGGTTGTTACAGTGTGTTAGGAAGGTTGTTACAGTGTGTTAGGAAGGTGTTTTGTATCTGTAATGCTGTAATGTTCTACGACAAATAGATACATCCTATCAATACAGTTTGAAGTAGATAGGATAGATAGGTATAAGATGGAGGGAGGAATTTCTTGTGTGCATATGTGTAGAGAGAGGGAGAGAGAGAGAGAGAGAGAGAGAGAGAGAGAGAGAGAGAGAGAGAGAGAGAGAGAGAGAGAGAGAGAGAGAGAGAGAGAGAGAAGAGAGAGAGGAGAGAGAGAGAGAGGAGAAGAGAGAGAGAGAGAGACCCAACATACCTTACTTACTAGGAAGGAAGGAAGGAAAGGAAGGAAGGAAGGAAGAAAGGAGGGATGGAAGGAATTAAGGATGGAAGGAAGGAAGGAAGGAAGGAAGGAAGAAAGAAGAAAGAAAGAAAAGAAGGAAGGAAGGAAGGAAGAAAATTTGGATAAACTTGAGAATGACAAGAAAAATATATTTACAGAGAGAGAGAGAGAGAGAGAGAGAGAGAGAGAGAGAGAGAGAGAGAGAGAGAGAGAGAGAGAGAGAGAGAGGAGATGGGAGAAATAATAATTAATTGGGACTTACATTAAGATTTCCTTCCTTCCTTCCTTCCTTCCTTCCTTCCTTCCTCCTTTCCTTCCTTCCTTCCTTCCTTTCCTTTCCTTCCTTCCTTCCTTCCTTCCTTCCTTCCTTCCTTTCCTTCCTTCCTTCCTTTCCTTCCTTCCTTTCCTTCCTTCCTTCCTTCCTTCCTTCCTTTTCTACTTAATAACACTTTAACATCAAATTTATAACGATGGTTTCTGATAACACTTTTCAACACTTATTTGTTACTTATATAATCATAAAACTTGCTCAGTACTTTATACTTAACACTACTTATAACACTTGTTCACTTATAGCACTCAACGTTGTAGTACTTATAAACACTTTTTTTTATAAGTAAAGGCTTTTTTTCAATACACCACTTATCACTTAATAGCTCACTTATAAACACTTAATTACTTACTATACTTCACCGTAGGACGCACTGAACACTTATGAATCCATTATAAGTGTCTATTATAATCACTTGTGTCTATATAAGTGGTAATTAAGGTAAATAAGTGCCGACCAAGTAACGCGGCCTCCCCCCGTGGCAACTTGACGCGCACTGAGAGAAAATGAAAAATTTGAACGTACACTATAATAAAGTTAAATTATTATTATTATTTTTCTTATAGTATTAACACGTCTTTAAAATATTTAATTTAATATCACTTTAATAATGTAGAAAATTCTGCTGAATACGTGGCTGTTAACAGAAACGTAATAGCCTGTATAGCAAAAAATATATTAATGTTTTTGTTACATTTCGAAAATTAAGCCGATTATTTAAACCATTTTTTCGCATAGATATATTACTATCGGGTATGGGTATAAAGATACCCATATCGTTTCCTAATGTAAAAAAATCCAGAGAATACGTAGGTGTCATCAGATTAATGATAACTTACGTAGAATAAAAGATATACTCTGTATGTCTGTGTCTGTTTCTCTCTCTCTGTCTGTATGTCTGTGTCTGTTTCTCTCTCTGTCTGTATGTCTGTGTCTGTTTCTGTCTGTATGTCTGTCTGTTTCTCTGTCTGTATGTCTGTCTGTTTCTCTCTCTCTCTCTCTGTATGTCTGTCTGTTTCTCTCTCTCTCTCTCTGTATCTCTGTCTGTTTCTCTTCTCTCTCTCTCTGTATGTCTGTCTGTTTCTCTCTCTCTCTCTCTGTATGTCTGTCTGTCTGTCCGTTTTTCTCTCTTCGTCTGTCTGTTTCTATCTCTCTGTGTGTCTGTTTCTCTCTCTGTCTGTCTGTCCGTTTTTCTCTCTTCGTCTGTCCGTTTTTCTCTCTTCGTCTGTCTGTTTTTCTCTCTTCGTCTGTCTGTTTTTCTCTCTTCGTCTGTCTGTTTTTCTCTCTTCGTCTGTCTGTTTTTCTCTCTTCGTCTGTCTGTTTTTCTCTCTTCGTCTGTCTGTTTTTCTCTCTTCGTCTGTCTGTTTTTCTCTCTTCGTCTGTCCGTTTTTCTCTCTTCGTCTGTCTGTTTTCTCTCTTCGTCTGTCTGTTTTTCTCTCTTCGTCTGTCGTTTTTCTCTCTTCGTCTGTCTGTTTCTCTCTTCGTCTGTCTGTTTTTCTCTCTTCGTCTGTCGTTTTTCTTCTCTC
>JACEEZ010009088.1:115000-117500 GCA_016584305.1 Chionoecetes opilio
TACTCAAGGTCAAATTAATGGGTGAATAAAAATAAATACCTATAAATACCTATAAAATCTATAAGATTTTCTGTGTGATGTACGGTTTGGAAAAAAAAAAATCGTGATTTTTCGTTCAACACATTTTCACAAGAGCTATATCAACATTCTTATTATGGAATTAACAGGAAAAGTGTTTGAATAAAAGATTATTGATTTTGGATTTTCGAATGTATGTATTCTATAAAATTTTCGGTCAGGTGTCTGGTTTAGAAATATTTTTTTTTTTTTTTTTTTTTTTTTTACATATTTTGGCTTATAGCAGGCTTATTTCTTGCCTACAGACGCCGCAATGGTATCAAATAAAGGCATTCATCATCTCATTGCAAATCATAAAAAACACCGAAAAATGGCCGAAAAAAGCGAGTTTTTTCAATTTTTCATCATAAAATAACGTAAAATCAAATTAACATTCTAATTATGGAATGTATTAGAAAAAACTTATGAATAAAATGATGTTTTTTTTTATATTCCGATTGTTTGTCATCTATAAAATTTTCTGTATCATTCAAAAAAAGTAAAATCAAATAAACAGACTTAATATGATATTAATGGAAAAAAGTTTACGAATGAAATAATATTTATTTTTGTATATTGATTGTTTGTTTTCTATAAAATTTTCTGTCAGATGTACGGTTTAGAAGTAAATAAGAGGGGGTGGGGGTCGGGGGGTATCGCTGGCTCGCCTGGGTGGGAGGGAGGAGTGGGGGGTTGAAGAAAGAGGGAGTGGGGGAATAAAGAGGGAGGTGGGGGAAACGTGTCTGTTTGTTTGTTTAAATGACTGTGTTTATTTCACTTTCCTGTGTCTGTTTTTCTGATATATAAATTTTTTGATTTATTTTAAAGTATTTTTGGGTTGAAGTAACACACAGGAGAGAAAAAAATGATATATGTTAGGCAGGTTACACAAAATGGCGGCCGTGTTTACCAAGTGTTGCCAAGTCAAAAGTTACAGAAATGACGAATTACTTTTGGCTTGAAAATGGAACGAAAAAGGCATCAATGGGGGTACAAATAAACCCTGGAGTTCATGGTCACTATTTACATGTGTATGTAACGGGAAATTTGAGTCAGAAAGGGGAGTTTTAATTTCCAATAAGGATATTTTATTAGGGTTATTTGGTAACAGTGAGAGAGGCAGGGATAGGCGGTGAAAAGCAGAGGAAAAAACTTAATGAAGGCAAGGCAAGGAGGATGACAGGCATGATTATAAATGGTGGTAACAGTCATTAATAGATATGAGGTAGGCAGGAGTTTATGGAAGGGGGTGGCTGTACCCCATACTGCCTGTATGGGTCAGAAGTGACTCAGTACAGGGAAGGAGACATCATGCACTTGGAAAAGACTCAGAACATAGTAGGCAGATGGGGACTAGGAGCTTGTAGGAGCACTGCCGTAGAGGCCATAAGGGGAGACATGGGATGGAGCACCTTCAGGGAAAGGATAATTAAAGGAAAACTGGTGTTCCACAAGAAAATTGAAAGACTTAGTGATGATAGATGGGCAAAGAAAATATCCCAGGAAAATAGATCAAGTTCCACCTGGAAGAAGGAACTAGAGAGATGGAAAAGGAGAGAAACTGTGGGAGAGGAATGGAACAGGATGGAGATAATAGATATCAAAAAGAAAATTGAGAATAATGGGCTAGTTAAATGGCAGGAAGGAATGGCCAGGAAATCAACGTTGCAGTGGTGCAGGTGGAAACAGAAACCAGAGGGGGTGACCTGGCATGTAGGAGACTGGGGTAGTAAGTTACTCTATAAAGCAAGAACAGGCACCTTGGAAGTCAACGGAAGGAACAGGGAACTGGAGAACCAGAATTGTAGCTGCAGGGTAGGCGAGAAAGAAACTGTAGAACATGTCATTGTGGAATGCAACAAGTATAGGAGTCAGAGGGAAAAGCTTATAGCGTCAATAGTAATAGTCCTAGGCAGAGAGGAGTGGGACAGGAGACGAGTGTTTGATTTTGAGAAATTTGAGAAATTTGACGAGTGTTTTGTCTCCCAGGTGAACCTTCCCGGGGGTGTTACCAGGTGGTGGGCAGCAAGATAGTGATTGGGGAGGGCAGGTGGTGGTGGTGGAGCCCCCCCCCCCCCACCACGCCCCACCACGCCCCCACCACCACCACCACCACCTTGTTGTGACGTCCTTTGACCAGATGGTGAGTGTTTGGAGAGAGAGAGAGAGACAGTTTAGTCTAATTTGTGTTTTTTAAGGACTATCTGGAAGTATCATGTCATTGTGAATTGGCTGAAATAGGGACTTGTAATCATTGTAACTGAAAACTGACTCCAGATTCGTGTTCAGCATGCCCGATAACTGCTAGGAACTAATTTTCAAGCAAATCTATTTTTCAAAAAATATTGCAAATTTTGCAAGGTGTATGCCTTGATTTTTTTTTTAAATCACGTTTTTTTCAATAACTAAAAAACTATGGCAGATAAATGCAAATGGTAAAAAG
>JACEEZ010009088.1:122500-138798 GCA_016584305.1 Chionoecetes opilio
AAATGGTCTCAGTAGACAGGTAGTTAGTGCTGAGTCATTAGGGAGCTTTAAAGGGGAGCTGGATAGGTTCACGGATGGGGATGAAAGGTGGATGTAGGTAGTGTTAGGTGACAGGAACTACCAAGTGTAGCTAGGCCTCGCAGCCTCTTGTAGCTTCCTTATTTTCTTATGTTCTTATGTAATATATATATCTCAATATCTCTCTCTCTCTCTCTCTCTCTCTCTCTCTCTCTCTCTCTCTCTCTTATCCCCGCCCTTTAAATAAATTGTCCTTTTAATTAAGCATGAGGATTCTGTCATTTTATGCAAGAAAATCTGGCAACACTACTGTCAGCCACGCAATGATGCCACATTTTAGCTGTTTGAGGGTAATTTTGGCTTGTTTAAAGGTGTTTAGGGGTGTTTAAATTATTTGGAGGTGTGTGTGTGTGTGTGTGTGCGTGATAGGGAAAATCTGAGGCCAAAAGGCAGGAATGATAATTTCCAAAACAAGGACATTTTATCTGGTCAATCTGGCAAACCACTGCGGCAGCCACGATCATCACTGAGGTTACAAGAAGAGGAAGAAGAAGAGTTGACCTTGAAAAGTTCAATGCCCGAGAAATGACCGAAAACTTATGCCTCGGCTTGACTTTAGTGTCCCAGCAGGTGACATAACCTAGCCTAGAGTGGACCCGCCTGTTAGTTAAGCAGACCAAGCTGTAGGGGAGCTATAAAAGCCATATTGAGCAATAGAGGCCAAAGAAGAAGAAGAGAAACTTGACCGTTTAAAATTATCAGCTGTTTTGGCTTCGTGGCTGCTTGTGACCCTCTGAAGTGTTATTAGTGATCCTTTAAGCCATTACACGTCCTGCCTGAAATACATAGAGTGGACCCGCCTGTTAGCTAAGCAGAGCAAAGTGTAGGAGACCGATAAAAGATATATTAAGCGATTAAGGCCACAAGAAGAAGAAGAGGAAACGACCTTGAAAATGATCAGTTGTTTTTATCGCTTGGTACTTTTTTATTTGTTTGCTTGTGAGCCTCTGAAAGTGTTATTAGTGATATTTGAAGCCATTACACGTCCTCCTAGGAATACATGACGCGTTCTGCTGTACGATATAGTGATCAGTGACTTTGAGACCGTGAAAAACTATAGATAAGGATTTAAATAAGACATTATACACCAGTGGCTCTCTCTGTAATCAGCTGTTTTGACCGCCATCTTGTTTTTCCTCGCCGGGCATGTACGTGTATGAAAAGGAGAAAAATGCAGAACAAAGATGGGACATTAGACAGGCAAATTGGGAACATTTTAGGAGGGACTTGAAACAGGTAGTTTGGAAGGAGGAAAGGGGGTTGATGAAATGAACCCCGAGTCTGTGGGAGACAATAGATGGAATAGCTAGGAAAGGATAGGTAAAGTGAAGCAAAAGGGGCCGGGGAAAAAAGTGCAATAGGTGGGGAATAGTGAGATAAGAGGGCGAGGAAGGAAAGAAAGGAGCAGAACAGGGCACGAAGAGACTCGAAAGGAAGTAGATGGAGATAGAGGAAGGCTAGAATTAAGGGAGGCATGGGATAGGTATAAGAAAAACAGAGAGAAGAAAAGCGCTTATTTGGAAAGGGTAGGGCAAACATGGAGAGGGAATTGTAGAGGAACTAGGAGAAGGGTGGGAAGGGGGTAGGGATTGGTATACTTTTCTTAGAGGAGAGGAAGACAGGGAGCAACCGTGCGTAGATGAAATTTTAGTGGGGGACGAAGTGGGAAAGGACCTGAGAGTATTTAAAGGGAGATCAAGAACGTTTTGGGAGGAGGTGGGGGGCATGACTGAGCAGGTAAATTTTGGTGAAGTAATATAGGAAGTAAAAGGAAGATAGATGAGGGAATGGATGAACATTTCAGTAAGGAAGAAATAAGGAGTTACTTAAAAAAACCCGAAAAAATAGGAAAGCAGCAGGCAGGGATGGTATACCAAACGAATTGTATAAAGAAGGGGGTGAGGGTATGGTGGATGGTTGTATAGGCTTTTTAGGCAGATTTGGCAGGATAAGAGAGTCCCAAGGAAATGGAATGAGGGTAGGGTTACTCTATTACACAAGGGAGGTCACAAAAGTAGAAAGCTCTGAAAAATTATCGACCAAAAGCAGTAATGGTACCCGGTTTGGGGGAAAATATTCAGTGGGTTACTAAATGGTAGGATTAGTGAATGTTGTGAGAGAAATAGAGTAATGGGGGAGGAACAGAATGGCTTCGCAAAGGATAGGAGAGGTGAGGACAACATGTTCGTAGTTTGTTCAGTGATAGAAAAAATGAAAAGATGGGTGGGAAGACATACCTTGCATTCCTTGACATTTAAAAGGCTTATGATAGGGTCCAATAGGGGTTTGCTTTTGTAGAATACTGTCTAGAATTGGGATTAGTGACAGAATAGTCAGCATAATAGATAGTAGTATGAGGACACACGGGCAGTGTACAGGCTTGGGGACATAGAGGGCAGAGTGGGTAGATAGTCGAAGAGGGGTTAGGCAGGGGGGCGTGTTATCACCGTTACTTTTTGGCTTATATACAGAGGAATTAGCAATTAGATTGAGAAATTCGGGCTATGGGGTAAGGGTTGGGGAGGAAAAGTTGAGCGTTTACTTATGCTGACGACATAGTTTTCATGAGTGAGGACAGTGGAGAACTTCAGGAGATGCTACAAAATAGTCGCACAGTATGGAGGGATTTTGGGATGAAAATTTAACAGTGAGAAAAGTCAGGTCTGGTTATAAATGGAGAGGCAGCAGATGAGGGTATGAGTTGGGAAATGGGAGACCTGAGGATAGGGCGCACCGAGTCATATAATACTAGGTATCACGGTAGATGGGAAGGGAGCAGATAGGGCGAAACAGGATAAAAAAGGAAAAGCATATCAGTGGGTGGGAAGGCTTGGTAGGTAGCAAAATGTAGGGCAAACAGGTATGAGGGAGTAAGAGGGTTGTGGAAAGGCATGGCAGTACGAGCCTCATGTATGGGGCAGAGTGTAAAGAGGTGGACGGGAGGAGAGCTGGAAAGTTAGAGGTAGTACAGAACAGGGTAGGTAGACTTGCACTAGAGGCAAACAGGTATGTAGCAGTGGAGGCGATCGGGGAGAGCAGGGTGGAGTACCTTTGCGGAGAGAATAGGAAAGTCAGTGCTTAATTACAAAATCAGGCTTAGAAAATGGATGAAAACGGTGGGCTCGAAAAGTTTATGAGTGGATAGGACAGAGTAGTAAATGGGATAGATTTAAGCAGACGGTGGGAGGGAAATGTGGGTTACAGGGTTTCGCAGATAGGATACACCAGTCTAGTGAGGGGGAGTTAAAGCGAAAGGTGAAAGACCAAGTTCAGAGGCAGGGCAGGGAGATGTGGAACAGAGGGTGGAGGGTAAGAGTTCTCTGGCTTGGTACAAGGGGAAGACCACACCAAAGTGTGAGGTCTTTTTTGATGGTAGCTTGGGGAGTAGTTTAATATTTAAAGCAAGGACTAAATCTCTGGAGGTCAATAGTAGAACATATAGATGGGGGAAACGAAGGAAGCAAGATATGTCAAATGTGTATGGGTAGAACTAGATGAAACTGTAGATCACCCGGTATTAATGTGTCCAAGGTATGATGAGGAAAGAGAGCAGCTTATAGCAATAGTAGCCGGGAGGTAGGCGGGGATCAGGGGATAGAGTGGCAGAGGGGAACATAGAGGGATAATGGAATTTCTTTAGGGTTTGAGTAGGGTACAGGACACAAATAGAAGAATTTATCGAAGGGGTTAAAGTATTTTTAGAAAAGGCTTGGGAAAAAGAGCAGAGAGTTAGGGCCCATACAAGCCCTGAGGGAGCCAGCCGGAAATTAGGCTTTGAACCGGGTGAAAACCGCGGTTTAGCTCCCCCCCTGAAAGAAGAAGAAGAAGAAATGTGTTTGTTGGTTTGTGGGCCCCTTTTTAATAGTGTTATTAGTGATATTTAAAGCCATTACACTGCTCCTATGAAAACATAACGCACTGGCTGTAGTGAGGACGTAATCAGTGACTTTTAGACCGTGAACAACTATATATCAGGACGAAAAAAGGCCATTATAGCCCCCGGAGTGCCCCCGAGACCTACAATGCCCCTAGCGAAGCCCCCTGAGTGGCCCCGACCTCCATAGTTTCCCCTGCATAACCCCTAGAGGTCACGGGTCAGCTGCGGCCAAGGGACAGCTGCAGGACTCTGAAGGACCCCTGCGTGGTCATGGCCCACATTCTGGCCACTCGCAGGTGTGGTGGCTACCGCAGTGGCCCTCCCTGGCCATGGACCCTGCCATTACTACTAGGCTTGTCAACGCATGCACAGCCCTTGGTAAGTATAGTGAACGAACACCAAGTATGGTGGTGGTGTAAGTATAGTGAAGTGGTGGTGGTGGTGGTGGTTGATGGAACTGTCGCCGATAGGAACACTCGCCGACGTCGCCGTGTGTTCCTATTTTTCACGTCGGCGAGTGTTCCTATTTTTACGTCGCCGTGTGTTCCTATTTTCACGTCGGCGAGTGTTCCTATTTTTACGTCGCCGTGTGTTCCTATTTTTCACGTCGGCGAGTGTTCCTATTTTTACGTCGCCGTGTGTTCCTATTTTTCACGTCGGCGAGTGTTCCTATTTTTACGTCGCCGTGTGTTCCTATTTTTCACGTCGGCGAGTGTTCCTATTTTTACGTCGCCGTGTGTTCCTATTTTTCACGTCGCCGAGTGTTCCTATTATCACGTCGCCGTGTGTTCCTATTTTTCACGTCGCCGAGTGTTCCTATTTATCACGTCGGCGAGTGTTCCTATTTATCACGTCGGCGAGTGTTCCTATTTATCACGTTGGCGAGTGTTCTCATTACCCGTGTTTCTGCATTCATGGATTAAATACCAACACTAGCCTGAATAGTTAGGCAAGAGAATGTGGTTAGGTTAGGGATAGCTTCCCAATTTATACATTACAAGTTGAACTGTTGCGAAAAAGTCCGGTCGGCGAGTGTTCAATGTCGGCGAAAGTTCAAGGCGTTGGTGTTCGGCGAGAGTTTCCTAAAATGTCAGCGTCGGCGCGTGTCCAAACGTCGGCGAAAGTTCTGGGTTGTGTTTCGGCCGACGGTTCCTAAAATGTCCAGGTCGGCGAGTGTTTTCCAATGCGGCGAAGTTCTAGGTGTTGGTGTTTCGGCGAGAGTTCCTAAAATGTCCAGGTCGGTCGAGTGTTCCAATGTCGGCGAAAGTTCTGGGTTGCGTTCTGTTTCGGCGAGAGTTCCAAAATGTCCAGGCGGCGAGTGTTCCAATGTCGGCGAAAGTCTGGGATTGGTGTGTTTTTGTTGTTTCGGCGAGAGTTCCTCTAAAATGGTCCAGGCGGCGAAGTGTTCCAATGTCGGCTGAAAGTTCTGGGTGGCTGTTTCGGCGAGAGTTCCTAAAATGTCCAGGTCGGCGAGTGTTCCAATGTCTCCCCCGGCGAAAGTTCTGGTTGGTGTTTCGGCGAGCGTTCCTAAAATGTCCAGTGTCGCGCGAGTGTTCCAATGGGCGGCGAAAGTTGGGTTTGGTGTTTCGGCGGAGAGTTCCTTAAAATGTCCAGTGCGCGAGTGTTCAATGTCGGCGAAAGTTCTGGGTTGGTGTTTTGGCGAGAGCTCCTAAAATGTCAGGTCGGCGAGTGTTCAATGTCGGCGAAAGTTCTGGGTTGTGGTGTTTCGGGAGAGTTCCTAAAATGTCCAGGGTCGGCGAGTGTTCCAATGTCGCGCGAAAGGCTGGGTGATTGAGTGTTTTGGCGAGAGTTCCCAAAATGTCCAGGTCGGCGAGTGTGCAAAGTCGGCGAAAGTTCTGGTTGGTGTTCGGCTGAGAGTTACTAGCGACAGTTCCAGGCACACCGACAGGGTTGATGGAACTGTCGCCTGATAGGGAACACTAGCCGACGTCGCCGTGTGTTCCTATTATCACGTTGGAAGAGTGTTCTAATTCCACGTGTTTCCTGCATTCAGGATCTAAATACCAACACTGCCTGAATAGTTAGGCAAGAGTATGTGGTTAGGTTAGGGAATTAGTTGGGCTGGTAAAGGCAGGACAGGGTGAGGTCTTAAATACGGATGAGGATATGTGGTAGGAGTCTAAATGATTATTTCTTAAGTGTTTTTACGGAGGAGGCTACACAGACGATACCTGATAGTGAACAGATGTTCAAAGGAAAGCGATGGGCGAGAAGAAAATCAAAGATATTGTGATAAACTAGGGAAATGGTGGAGGAGGGTATAGAAAAAAATGAAAACATTTAAATCGCCAGGACCAGATGAAGTTGTATCCCAGGGTATTAAAGGAAATGCAAGAGGAGGTTGTTAGTGAGTCGTTTTAGTGCACTTTTTATGGAATCGGTTGAGATAGGCGATGTGACCATATATTGTGGAGGAAAGGAAATGTTGTTCCCATATTAAGAAGGAGACAGAGGGACATACAGTCAAAATTATCGACCCGTCAGGTCTAACATCAGGGTGGGTAAACTTATTGGAATCTATTATTGCAAAAACATTAGAGTAGCACTTTTTAACTAAAACATAGTTTGATGCAATGATGTCACAACATGGATTTCACCCAAAGGGAGGTCATGTCTCACCTATCTTATTAGTTTTTATAGGAAAGTTTTATGAGACGGGCAGATAATGATAAGGATATGATAGTAATAATATCGGACTTTAGTAAGGCATTGACAAAGTACCACCACGGACGGACTCTTGAAATAAGGTAGGGCCTCATGGTTTAGCCTATAGTGGAAGGTTATCGTTTGGATCAGAGCTTGGCTAAGTATAAGGCAACAAAGGCGTTACAATTTATGGTTCCAAATCTTGAATGGGGCACTGGGACAAGGGAGGTATCCAAGGGGTCTGTTTTGGGTCGCATTAACTATTTTTGATTTACATCACGACTTGGAGAGGAGGATTAGCAGTGATATCACACGTGTGGATGATACTAAGTTATGGTAGGAAAAATTTATGGATCACAGTCTGACGTAAACAATTGCAGGAGACTTAGATAAACTTAACGAATGTGGGGCAGGTCAGATGGAGATGGAATTTACATATTTGAATAAATGTTTAGCATTATGAATGTTGGTAGAAAAAACCCTGGTAATAGATACCACCAGAAGCAATGTATCGCTGAAAAAGGATCAGAAGGTGAAAAAGATCTTGGAGTGAGGGGGTGATGAGCACCAGAACTTCCGACCTGTAGGAAACCAATGTATTGAGGCCAGAAATAGAGCTAATAGCAGGGTTAGGATTCATTAGCCAGAAGTGTTAAAAGTAGAAGTGCGGAAGTTATTCTAAAGCTTTTATCTGGCTCTAGTCAGGCCTCACCTAGACTATCAGTTCAGCCTTTGGTCTCATATTACAGGATGGATATAGCCTCGTTAGCCACAGTGCAGAGAATGGATGACCAGAATGATACAAGGGATGCGTAAACTTTAGTTATGAGAGGAGATTGAAGTTATTAAAATTACACTCACCTCGAGGAGACGCAGGAGTAAGGGGCGATCTGCGATAGAAGTTTAAGTGGATAAGGGATATGTAATAAAGGAGGGTAGGAAAAAGTTCTTATGGCTTTAACAGGGTTAGAACCAAGAAGTAACGGATGCAAGCTGGAGAAGGCGTAAGATTTTGAGAAAGGAAATAGGCGAGAAAAAACTGGTTCACCATAGGTGTGGTGAAATGATTGGCATGTGGATTCATAGACAGGTAGTATAGTGCTGAGTCATTGGGTAGCTTAAAGGGGAGCTGGTGTAGGTTCATGTCAGGGCCATAACTATAAAACATTGCTAATAGCACTGAAAAATCGTCTCTAATGGTTACCCAAATTACCAATGGAATACCCCCCGTTCATAGGGCCTCCAAGGGGTTAAGCAAATCCTGAGTTTCCCATTCGCTCTTCCCATTGCTTTCTTAAAAATGTACCACAGTTTACTGTGCTTAACACCACATTTTTTGTGCATTTAATGAAGTTATAGAAAGAATAATTATACAACTCTACTCGAAGAACCATTCAAGATATTTTTCCATTTTTGTTATGGTATGTAGACAAGATTTTTTTTTTTTTTTTGTTTTTTTTAGTATACCTTTGTGTTGGCCTATGTGCCTGTAGGCAGTGTGGTGAACCAGGGGGGGGGGATGGTAGGCCCTGGGGGTTATCTTGAGGGCGCCACTTGTGATGGTTGGTGATCCTCGCCGTGGGGCGCTCAAGCGGCAGGAGTATCTGTATAGTGACGCCTACTTGAGCATCTAGAAGGCTCATGCCGCCCCCTGGGTATAGTGCACGAGGCACTCGCAATTGAAGGTAGAGTTAATGGGCAGGGCATAGTGGGTGTTCTCTAGGCCACTCACGACGGGATTTGCAGAAAGATTTAGGTTTTCTTCGGGGCGGATAGAATCTCGGGTCAACGAGAACGCCAGGCGGAGACGATAACCACTCCGCTACCCCTATAACTTAGATAAGGTAGTCTTATGTTCCTATGTTCCTATTTTCTATGTTCCTATGTTCTTCTGTTCCTATGTTCTTATGTTCCTATTGTCGTTCCTAGGTCT
The DNA here is from genome assembly GCA_016584305.1 of Chionoecetes opilio. Classification (NCBI taxonomy): domain Eukaryota; kingdom Metazoa; phylum Arthropoda; class Malacostraca; order Decapoda; family Majidae; genus Chionoecetes; species Chionoecetes opilio. The sequence goes on from JACEEZ010009088.1 coordinate 131,056, forward strand.
TATGTTCTATGTTCTATGTTCTTATGTTCCTAGGTTCCTATATTCTATGTCCCCTGCAGGTCCCGGTCTAGACCAGGACACAGGTAGTCTTATATGTTTCACTATGTTCCTATGTCTCCTCAGGTTCCGGCATAGACCAGGACCAGGTAGTCTTATGTCCTATGTCTATGTTCATATGTTCCGTGCAGGTTCTGCCTGGACCAGGGACACCAAGGGAGCAGACTTTACGGGCTGCTGCGGCTGACGTGTGCGGGATGGTGCTGGCGTGACCAGTGTCCCGTGGAGGGGACTTTTCCCTGCAGCCATGGAAATTACCGCACCTCTTACGGCTACTTACAACACAACGTGCAGAAGCCAAGGTACAACCCCTGCATTTATTTTACATTATAACTGGAGAGGCGCAAAAATATACTCCCTCATCTTGAAAAAATCTTGTGTCGAGGAAATGGATTGTTTTGTATAAATGTACGATGATGCGTATTTTCTCGCGTTATTTCACCAATCAATATTTTTTGCTTTAAGGACAAATGATAGCCCGTGATCTACGTCATATATACTGCTCTATACATGTTGCACTTTTCTGCCTTAGTTGTTTAGTTATTGAAAAAACTTGCACATTTAAAAAAAATTGATGCGTGAAATCATACACTGCTTGAACAATCCTTATAGAGTTAGTCCCTTCCCTTACACTGAAGGTGGCAACACTGCTCTCTGCATTAACACTGGACCTATGCATGAACGCTTTCTGAAATATAAACTTTATATATTAGCTATAACGCGTTCAGCTTCACAACTTCGTTTCTCAACAGCAACCACTTACCCATTCAAAAGTTATTGTAAAGGATGGATGTATAATTGTAATCCCCGGAATTTCCCAATTACTAGCGAATTTTTTTTTTGGATTTCTGGTTGCTCAAAAATACTCAAAAATTTATGAAAATCAGGTTTTTTGTTATTATTGCCGCAAAACTATGAGTCGTAAGAAAAACTGATGGAAGTAACACAAGGCTCACTGAGGTGTTCTACATGACGCAGTAAATCAGCTTGTCCAAAACACCTCTTGGTTGTCGAGAAATTGTTTATTTGTTAAATGTACGAATATGCTTATTTTCTCGGGGATTTACAAATCAAATAGTATTTTGCTTTAAGCCAAATGATTAGCCCTGATCTACTTCATATTTATCTATTCCATATTTCTGTATATGCATAGTTTTGTATTTATTGACAAAAAACTGATTTTCAAAAAAATATCAAGGATCACCCCTTGCAAACTTTTTGCAAATATTTTCTTGAGAAACTAATTGATGATAAAATAGTTTGCTAGCAGTTATCGGCATGCTGAAACCCGAAATCTGGAGTCAGTTTTCAGTTACAATGATTAGAATTCCCTATTTCAGCAAATTCACAATGACATGATACTTCAGAGATTCCTTATAAAAACCAAAAATTGGCAAAATTTACTACAAGACATAACAATATGCTAGGCATTGCTAGATTAATCATGACTTCAATAACAACGATCAGTGTATTAGTAATTTTCAGTATTAGTATTATGTATTATAATCCCTATTGAGCCACCCATGCGATGTCAAAAAGTACTTATAAGTAACCTAGGAATACTTCTATAGCAATCATGTGGACTTCCAAGCCCTCCCAGGACTCTTACCACCACATACTACTACTACTGACTACTAACTACTACTCCACTACTACTACTACTATACTACTAATACTACTACTACTATATACTCTACTACTACTACTATTACCACCTACTATAGTACTACCACTACTATACCACTACTACTACCACTACTACTACTACTACTTACTACTATACTACTACTAACATACTACTATACTAATACTACTACTACTACTACTACTACTACTACACTACTATTGCTACTTATACTACCACTACTACGAATACTACTACTACTACTACTACTACCTACCTACTACTACTAATACCAGTACTACTACTACTACTAACTACTACTACTTACTACTACTACTAATACTACTACTACTACTATACTACTACTACTACTATCTACCACCACTACTTACTACTACTCCCAACCCTACTACCTAATACTACTACTACTACTACAACTTCTACTAGTAATATCAACCACTATACTAATACTCACTACTACTACTACAACTACTACTACTACTATAATACACTACTAATACTACTACTACTACTCGACGCTCACTTATTTCTACTACTGATAAAGCTGATGTTGCCATTATGTGGAGGGAGGAAAAGGCACAGTGTTCCCATATTTAAGAAGGGAGACAGAGGGACCGAAAGTCAAATTATTCGGACCACGTAAAGTCCTAAAGTCAGTGGTTGGTTAAATTATTGGAATCTATTATTGCAAAATCCTTAGAGAGCATTTAGATACACATAGTTTGATCAATGATTCACAACATGGATTCACCAAGGGTAGGTATGTCTCACCAATTATTGAGTTTTTATAGGGAAAGTTGATGACGATGGCAGATAATCGATAAGGCTTATGATGTACTAATCTGAGACTTTAGTAAGGCTTTGACAAAGTACCACACGAAGCGACTCTTAAATTAAGGTTAGGGCTAATGGTATAGATGGGAAGGTTCTTCATGTTGGCATCAGAGCTTGGCTAAGTAATAGGCAACAAAATAAAAAGGGTTACAATAATGGTTCCAAATCTGAATTGGGGACTGGTGACAAGTGAAGTTCACACAAGTGTCTCTGTTTTGGGTCCCAATTACCTATTTTGATTTACATCAACGCCCCCCCCATCTTGGATAAGTGGGATTAGCGTTGAATCATTCAGCAAGTTTGCTGTATGATACTATATTATAGGTAAGGATTATTGGATTCACAGTCGAAGTAAATACATAGTGCAGGGAGACTTAGATAAACTTAACGAAGTGGGGCAGTCACGATGGCAGATGTAATTTAAAAAATTTATGATAAGTGCAGCGTTATGAATGTTGGAGAAAAAACCCTGGTAAATAAGATACACCATAAGCAAGTGTATCGCTGAAAAGATCAGAAGGTGAAAAAAGATCTTGGAGTGAGGGTGAGCCCCAGGAACTACGACCTAGAAACCAATGTATTGAGGCCAGAAATGAGCTACTAGAGTATTAGGATTCCATTTACCAGAAGTGTTAAAGTAGAAGTGCGGAAGTTATTCTAAAGCTTGATCTCGGCTCTAGTCAAGCCTCACCTAGGACTATGCATGTTAATTCAGTTTTTGTCTCATGATATACCGAAGGATATAGCCTCGTTAGAAAACAGTCCAGAGCAAGGATGACCAAAATGATACAAGGGCGATGCGTAACGTTAGGTATGAGAGGAGATTGAAGTTACTTAAAAACACCACTCGAGAAGATGCCAGAGTAAGGGGGATCTGATAGACGGTTTAAGTGGATCAAGGGATTTAATAAAAGAGGAGCTAGGAAAAGTTCTTACGGCTTTTAACACACTTTGCGTCCTTTTCGCTGATATTTTTCCTCTTTATTGCGTTTGTTTTTCTGTGCCCCAGACTCATCACCTCCTTGTTCCAGAAAAACTATATGTATTCCCAAGTTCTCCGCCGCCCCCCCCCCATAGAGAGGAGAGAGAGAGAGAGGAATATAAAGTTTTTTTTGGTGCATCTATCATATCTCTCAACTCATTACTTTTCACTTATATCTCTCTCTCTCTCTTTCACGGAGAGAGAGAGAGAGGGGATGGAGATCCCGAGGAGAACGGACCCCCTGCGGATGCGAGAGACCTGAGAGAGAGAGGGCAGAGAGAGAGAGGAGGAGGAGAAGAGAGAGAGAGCAGTCGAGAAGAAGACGACGAGAGAGAGCGGGAGAGGCAATTTATTTAGTTAACCTTAATGTTGCTCATGGTATTATTGTATGTATCAGAAAACGAAATATGTCAATGGAAAGCTAATTAAATTCTGCTTGTATGGCTATCGCATCTTATAAGCTGATCCCACAAAGTTATACATGACGACGAGTTTTAAGTGAATGTAGTGTCATCATATGTCTTCAGAGTCATAATGACCTTTATTTAATGTGTTTTACTATGTTTATGATGATAATCTTATAGAACAAACATTTCCGACGATAACCGTCTATCATTTAACATGTATAACATGATTACTGCGGGGTCATGCCTGAGAACTTCCACGGGTTTGTCGTGAACGAGGAGGCCTTGGCACCAAGATGGCGCCCACAAATAGCAGTTGTCGCTACTCTACTACCAATACAGTGTGCTCTAGATGAAAGGTGGATGTAGGTAGTGTTGAGTAACCAGTAAACAGCGGAGCGGAAACAGTCGGGCGTTTCCTTAAAAAAACCCGAGCCCCTGTCACCCAGCTAGTGAATGGGTATAGGGTGTTAGCCGGGGGTTGTAACCTGCTCCCGGGGTGCTGGCTGTACTATAATAGACGCTATAAGCACTCAGCAGACATCTCTCTAGGGGTAGTCTGGAGAGAGAGCTGTCTGGTTACAGTGAGGATCCATCTCTGCTGAGTCGATAACTGACGAAATTCTTCAAACAAAAAATACCAGAGAAACTGTAACTCGTAAATGCCAGTGGTTGGTGGCCAGTTTCAACTCAAGGTTGGTTCTTATGTGTTTGTCCATACGCGACTCGCATTTTCTTAATCAATCTTTACGATAAATATTGATGCACCGCATCTGAACTTTTTTACCAAAAAATAAAGTCTTCTGTTGTTCTACTAATTTTATGATGACATTGCCATTACGATTTAACGCTTCTATGAATTGCAATTAATGCAAATTACTCGCCTTTAGTATGAAAGCTTAATATATTTTTACAGGTATATTGTAGAATGTTTTATTGGGGGCAAGGTTCTCACTCGTTTTCTAGGACAGTACTGCTACGTCTGGCAAAACGCTTGTCAAAATACAATAAGCAATGCTTTGAAAAAAAAAGAAGAATATAGAATGCCCCAAAATTGTTTATTGCAGCGACAAGTAGGTTATGATGAATGTGGAGGCGGCATGCCGCTCATGTGGCGGGGAGGTAGAGAGGAGATTTGGGGGGAGATTGAATCAAAACATTGCAACTTCACGTCGTCGACTCATTGCACTTCCAGACTTTCTATCTAATTGATACACAATAATAACAGGAAAAATATGACTGCCTAGGATAGATAACGTTCCTCAGGACATTCGTTATTGACTATATAATCTCAAGAGTAACATTTCCATCGCTCCTCAACTATGAACCATTCTTAGGTTATTTCGGTTATAACAATGTTTTACAGAATCAGGTTCATACAATATACAGATTTAGAAGAAAACGTTCTTAGTATTATAACTTTTGTGTTTTAAGGCAGTGGAATAAGCCCTTTTTTTTTTTTTTTGTATCTAAACAGTAGAGAAAAACTTTCATCAAACCTGGAGTTAAAACTGCCAAGCGAACAGTCTTCACCTCCCAGTGTGTGCATTTCAGCATTTCAGTTTTGGCCATCGTATTGTCCGGTAATGATATTCTTCATCCTACTGTTATCATAAAGGAACAAAGTCACCCTAATGTCTTAAATTTGTACAGTATGCACACAACTAATATGAGCAGATTTTTGAGCTATGACAGAGCGTTTCACTGTTACATCAATGCTCTGGTAATTGAAGGTATCAGTACCTTGGGTGAATAGGGATACGTTCTTGACTGTTGACAAATCTAAACTCATGATTTGTTGTGTATGCTTTTAAATTAGGTACAGGCATACATATAAACAAACACTTGCAAGATAGTACAGAGTTGAAGTTCACAAACTCAGGCATCCCACAGGACTTCAGGACAACACCAAAACTCAGGCTATGCGTTCCGGATTTTCCAAAAACACGGGCAGAACAGGAACACCAAAACACAGCGGTAGATTGCTGGGTGCCACCACACTAGGGCCGTGGGTGCCACCACCACTAGGCCGCTTGGTTCTTATGGAGTTGAGAAATATAGGCTTTTTTCCTACATATTAGAAGTATACAATCCCTCTTTAGAATAATTTCATCAACCTCACCACATTATAATGGACTCAGTGACATGTTTCGGACGGTAGGAGGGATTATCTAACGTTACCTTAATTTTTTTCATGTGATGTTTCATGCTTTTTTTCCCCCTTAAATAATCTACGTTTTAACAAGTCGGAAAAATTCCATTACTAGGGCTCGGCGCTGGTCCCCGTAGGTTGCCGAGTTTGGGAACTTAACCTGTACGGCCATGTTAGAGAAGGTAAAAGTGACACAAGCTTCAACAAAAGGAAAATCAACACAAAATGACCCATTACAATGATCCTACAGTAGATTCCCGTATATTGGCGGCTTCCAGAAACCGGATATGAGCATATACGCGGATCGTTTTGGAAATTAATGAAAATGTTTCAGTGGAAGATATTAGCTCTATATTTACCAACGGAAACTGCGCTTAGTGGTTGACATTAGTGTCACATATGTTTGCCTACCACACCTTGTGTTCTCTGTATCCTAATCCATAACAAGGACAATTCCCGTGGCTCCTTAAAATATAGATTGTAATACTTTTTGTTGAAGTTCCCAAAACTCGGCAACCTCGGGTACCAGCGCCTCGAGCGAGTAATGGAATTTTCAGACTTTTAGAACGTAGATATATTAAGGGAAAAAAAATCGGTTCGGGAGCCATAATACCAATACAGACCTGTAAAGTACACAAAATAAACAGTTGTACACAACTGTTCTACAGTCACAACACCCACTGAACAATAAACAAAACAAACAAATCGGCGGGAAAGGAAACCAAGCGGCCTAGAACGAATGGTGGCACCAGCGGCGACGCCCACTATTCAGTTATCCCGACCCGGCAAACTAACGCCCAGGGTTTGGGCCTGTTCGGCGTGTTTTGGGAAAATCACGCGAACTCATAGCCGAGTTTTGGCTTTCGTCGAGCGCGCGAGTCTTGGCGATGCCGAGTTTGGGGAAACATTCAAACTTTAGTAACATTGGATGATATGACTAATAATAATGGACAGGAAAATTACAGCTATTCCACTCAAATTCCCACTTTAAACATGAAAACGTTAGTTATTACATCAGTATCTACTTAATGTAAGCTGGTCATAATCTTGCATCCTCACGTACCAATAATATAATAACCGTAGCTACACGGCACACTCGCCAATGTGAGCGTCACCTATTGAGCAATAGATTGATCACCGGGGAACACTTGGTCCAACTATAGATCTTTTTTTTCAAAAACTACCTATACTTTTGTTTTTCCAGCGATTCAAGTTTTAATTCACTGAGATACCTCGAACCTACAAAGTGCTGGGACATGGGACGAATTACGGGGTAAAACCACCAGACGTTCTCTCGGGAGGTGACTAAGCCTGGCAAAACTGGCAACCTCTACAGTACAGGGACTATTTGTCGCACTTAAAGTCCAGCCGTGAAATCTGAAGAGTTCCCAAACCTGAAACTGCTTGAAAGTTGGCCCCAACGAACCGAAATATCTACATACCTTGTTGAGGTAAGATCAAGATTTGTATAAAAATAATTGATTATATTTTATTTATATTTTACAGGTTTATTCTTCCATATTTTATGCAAAGGTTGTATATTTATTTTAAAAAGGTATGTTGAATACTGTGACTTATTTTATAGGCAGTGGGCAGTATGTGATGGCTTAGTTTATACTGGTGAGGTAAGTGACGCTGTTAAGATTGCCGTTAGTATACTTTCCCTTTG